>JAVQKC010047890.1:0-58528 GCA_036025475.1 Philypnodon macrostomus | reverse complement strand
AGCGCGCGCCCACAGGTGTTGTTAATTTGGCATAATGCTCCTGACCCGAGGGTTGTAGTCACATGGTTACAGGTTCACTTTCATTCATAGAACCGTGTTTACATACGTAAACTATCGTTCTCTTGATGTAAACAAACAGAGCTTTCACACCAAACAAGTGTTGGATGGCCCCTGATAAACTGGTGTGATTTTTCCCCATTTATCTTTCAATAAACATTAAAGGGTCTGTATTCCGATTAGCACAAAATGGATTTCAGTGCAGCTAAAATGGTTCAACACGCTTCAACAAAAACGTATATGTGATATGTTTAAATGTTTTTATCCCTGTTTGGGCGTGCACCAAAACAAATGTGTGGCAGCTCTGTTTAAACATTGATAGTAGCATGACATCATCGGCTACTTGTCAAGGGGAGCTCCATTTTTATCAGCACCTCTGACCTTGCTCACTTCCTGTTGTTAAAGCTGTAGTATAGAAATCCTAAAATTAGAAATTGTACTATAATGTAAAGTACAAAATCTGTCAGAATTATCAGCTACATCAAGTTAACTCTGAAAAACACGTACAAGCAAGGATCATGGTCCTAGTATATTTTTTACTTTTGTATAAATTGCGTTTGCTTGCACTCAGTGTTGACCTCCTGAGTTGTGTTTCTATATTAGGCTTTGATTGAGTTTGTTTTGCTAGCTCTGGATATTCCCCTCTCTAACCTTGTGAATCCTGAACAGAGCATTTTCTCATGGCCTTTAAGTTTTTGCCACAAACAAATAAGCATCACAAGTCGGAGAAAGCCACACAAGCAAAGCGGATAGACCCAGATTTTCCAACGATAAAGAGCCATCTAGCTGCTGCTTCCCCAGGACCTTACAGTTGAATCCAGGAGGGGCATGTGTTGACATCTGAGGTAACGGTTGTTGAGCGTGTGCCTGGCGGAGCTTCCATTTCTCACGGTGCATCAAGTGGCTCCTGCTAAAACTACTCTACATGTCCGTGCACATTCCCCGATTTAAACGTCCAACCGCTTGTCTTCGCAACAGGTCTTATTTGCTTCTGTGTTGTGCAATAAATTAATAGGTGACTGCTCACACTGCCGTTTCTTTCTCGGTGTTTCCCACACTACACGCACCTCAAGAGACCTAGCCCCTTTTGGCACGGCTCCATTTGGCAGTCACACCATCATACAGACCAGCATGAGCGTGGGCTACATAATAAAATAATCTTTGCCCTGGGGTGCTGAAACTGTACAGCTCCTCCCTGACAGTTTCACTTGCCTCGAGAGAAGGAAAACAACAAGTAATTTTTCATTGAGTAATGGTCCCAAAACTACAAATGTAATCATGGCGTCTTCAAGTTTTTTGTACATTATTGGGTGGGTGCATGTGCAACAGTGCAAAAGTTAAATTAATGTTGAAATGCAATGGAAGCCATGCAGTAGGCTAATATAGTTATCTTATTAAAAATATGGTGTATAAGAATGATTTGGGGCACTTATATCAGGACTGCCAGCCTGCTAGCTATTTTTGTATACACTTTGTACATACTTTCTGCTTATATGCCCACATGCATTTTTTGTATCATGTTCTGGATCTGTATGTTATTTTTAATGGTACTAAAAATAAGTGATTTTGGGAGTGATCCGGATTAGGGTCTGGAGAACAGAGCATTTTACAGGAGGATCTTTTCCCTCAAAATGGTTCATCAAATTATTTATGATACTCACCTGAACAATATTATCACCTGTGCAACATTCTATAGATACTATACTATGCCGTTGAGTTGATTAGTTGTTCTCATCCAAAAAGTTTAATTGTATTGCTGACTGATCTGGTTTTGCCATTGTTGATGATCTGAGGCTAGAGACTCACTCCCACAACCCACCGTGACTGCTCTCACCTCCCCGCCTTCAAAAGCCTGCTCAAAACCCACCCCTTCAGAACTGCTTTTAATATTTGATTGTTTTTATTGTGTATTTACTCCTGTTTTAACTTTGAACAGCATCTTTGGGTGTCACCAAATGTTGCACTATTAAGTAACTCTGAACTTCAGGTCAAGATGTTTAGTGTCACAGACTAGAACCCAATATTAGCCTGTCACACAAGTTGCCCAGACAAGAAAATGAAGAATTTCAAAGTAAATCAATGCACGAGGTATAGCCAAAAGGCGTGTAACTTACCGCTGCAGTGTTGATAATCATTTTACTACTGGTGGTGGTAATAGAGGGGGTGGGGGCTCCTCGTCCTGAGGGGAGCAGAAGGCAGGGGAGGGAGTGGGAGTGGGAGGAACTTGTGCGGAGCATCCACTTTTCATTGAGAACTCGTGAGGCACCACGTTAACATCTATGAAGTGAATCTCCCAGAGACACCGCTGCTTTGGATACTTCAATTCACTTTCCTAAAGGATATCTCTTTTAAAGCACCATTTGGAGTCTACTAACCTGTGGATCTATGCCCTACGTGGGTTTCAACGACATTTGTGAAGTTGAAGAGGAGGAATGTATCGTTTCTTTGTGAAACTAACATTTCTGCTTTCAGCCATCGTCTTCTCACAAGGTAAAGAGTCTCTAAAACTGTTAGCCTAATGTTTTAATGCCTCCATAGGAGGCATACTCGTAGAAACACAGTGAGAGAATTATGATATTTTTAAAGTAGACTAGCTAATAAAGTTTTAATTAGCAGTGGGCTAACCTCGAATGTGTCCCGTTTATTAATAGACACAGTGGCTCATCTAGAAGTAGTTTGGTTGTATCTCGACTGAAGTTCAATTTCAGGACGAGACTGATTGAAGTCAAATTCCCAAGACAACTTTTATTACTATTTGAAGAACTTGTGAGCTGCACTTATGTGACTGAAAACAAGTGCAGCTGCGGTGCGCGCTTCCACTGATTCGCCAATACGCCACAAGTGTTTAAGTCTAGACCAAAGGTTGCTCACGTTTGTTAACGACCTGTTTTTTGTTAGCATTTTCTTCCAGGCTATTTTTTTGTGCTCTTAATTCCAACCAAATCAGAAGTTTTTAACACCGTAAGTGTTTTATTAGTTTTGTAGTAGAGCGTGCGTCTTCCTGCTTGTCACGTATTGTATTGGGTTCAACTTTGTCCAAATCTTGATAGAATTGTTCGGATGTTTTTCGTTTTTATCCTAAGTTGGAGTTGGCGTCTGGAAGTGCGTGTGCGTAGTGTTTGCCGGGGAGGGGGGACTCCGGGGGGGATGCGGGACACCTTTTGTGCGCTGTGTGGGAGAGTGTCGCCGGTGGGGGGTGGAGGAGCTGCTGCTGTTGTTCTCGTCTGCCTCAAACAATGCACGAGGAGAGTGTTTTATGGCTCGTGCTGGACTCTGATTCTTTTGTTACGCATCTGAGTCCCGCAGCTGCCGAGCTTTCCCCCACAAAGCGTGCGCCCCCATCGCCACCGACACCCCCCCTCCTAATGCCTTGCACCACGCGCTGTGGCTTCACCGCTGTCCAGCACTGGATCCCCCGTGGACCATTGTGGGGGGAATCAATTATAAATGCCAATATGTGTGCATTGCATAACTACAGGTGGATTGCATCAAATAAAGAACGTTTAACAAAGCAATTTAAATTAAAAAAATCCTATAGTAGACCTATGTATAATATACCTTTTCATTTCATTGCATTTTTTGTGTTGAATGTGCATATGACAAATAAACTGAAACCTGTACTTTTCATTTAACACATTTCTCCATATTCAACAGGTCTAAAATGCTCCTTACCCACTGAGTCCTGTCTAAATGGAGGAAGATGTGAACCCACCTCAAATGGAAATGGAGAGTGCAAGTAAGTAGCTATTCCATCTATGTGCAGTATGTGGAACTAGCAACATGTGATGACACCACACTTTAATAAGTAACTCTTTTTATTGTTGTTATTGATGTCATTACGGCAATGTTTTGGAATCTGTGCTCTTGCTGGGGAAGTTTTCAAGCTTGAAGTTGTTTTTAGTGGCAAAAAAAGGGGGCCACACATTCCAGCTTTTGAACAAGTCCCTGTGCCCGGCAACCAGGGGCCCGTGAGGATCCAGAGAGCTAGTACTACGAATCTGTACCCCTTGGCGAGAAACTCTGCTATTTGGGGATACACATTCCTCCAATAGAAAAGAGTTGGAGAGAAGTTTTAAAAGTCCAATTCCAGAGTAGTGTGGTGAGGCCAGGGAACAGTAGCTGGACAAAAGCCCAGCCCTTCTCCAAAGGCTCATTAATGAATGCAAGACCCCTTCGCCGGTGAAGTGAGAGGACGCGTCCAGTCCTAAATCTTGTTTTTCTGTTCTTTCATGGGTGACAGCTGGGGTTCGCCCGCCGCCCGTCACCCATTGTCCTGTAGTCAGAATAATGCTGCATGACTAATCGGAGTGGGGCTTCTCATCATGCCACAGCCACCACAGCACACACCAGACTCACCGGCCATAACCCCCACCGCCAACCTCCCTCTAACCCGCTCAACACCCCCCCTTTGTCTCTTGTTTTTGAATGGGCAGCCCCCCACCCCCATACCATATTTGCTTGTGATCTCCATTAGAAAGCCAGATGGCTGTGAAAAGTAATTGGATTGGATGTTGAGAGAGTGAAATTAATTGGAATAAAGTGCAAAATTCTAGGGACAAACAAGTGGAACAGACTGAGCGGCAGATTGAGCTCAGTTTTGTTTGGGTTATGGGTCACTCTAAATAGTTTAAATATGTTAATGTTGTTCTATCTGCCCCAAATACACATGATCATGTGTAATCTTGAATGGTAGCAAAAGCACAAATGTACCCTCTATGAAAAGTGTTGTGAAGAGTTTAGTGATGGTGGTCATTACTTGATAAAGATGCTCAAAGGTGGGCTGACTAGCCTCAGGGAGTGTGGTATTAGTAGGCAATCCACTGGTCTGTAAGAACAAGGGAGGTCCATTGAGGACCCCCTAGCCCAGGGCCACTGCTTCAATGTATGATCCGTAGACACCAGTGTCCACACGCACAGAGACACCCGCACGTGTGCACATGCTGGCACAAAGTCTCCCTCCACCTCCTCTTCTACAAAGCTGTTATTGTGGTCCTCAGCACTGCTCAGCCCAATTAAAACAGACAGGATAAGAGCATCACTTCACCCTCTCTTCCTTTAAGCTATTCCCCTCATTAATCATTCAATCCTGCCAGTTCTCCTGATGCACAGTCACACTGGCCTGAGTCAGACCGCTACACAAGGGTCAGAGTGTAGCGTCTGTATGCCTTGTCTATATTGAAAGAAATATTCCTTAATGGTTATGGTTCTGCTCAGGGGATAGGGTTAATCTGTTAATCACTTTGTTATCAGTAAAATTATGAGGTAACATAGTATCTGAAAAGTTGTTTGTTTGTGCAAAAATGCTAAACTTTAACAAGTCATCCTAGCCATCTGGAACATCACGATCACATACAATCACATACGGTGGCACAGATTTACGGCTAGACATATTTTAAATCCTCTTTAGTAGCACAGTTCCCTTGAGGGAGAAAGGAAACGGTACAATCACATGTGCCCATAGATAATCATGTTGCACTTGCTAGAAGTATAAACAATGATGAACAAATGCCTTATGCATTACACAGGGTTTTATTTATGACGAGGTTTGGTTAATTTAGCTTATCACCCATAATAAGGAAATTAGCTTTTTCATAGGCTTTGGTTTTCAAGGTAGTCTAAAACTTGGGGACACAGACTTGCGAGTCAAACATAGGTCCTATTTGTGAGATTGTAATGAGGGCATGATGAGGTTAAAAGGTTGCTGCCCTCGGCCTTCCCTGTTCACATGCCTCACTTGACTCTTTTCAAAAATAGATGCTTTTGCTCTGAAGTTACTGTTAATAATAAACCCTGAAAACAGCTCAACTGTCTTGCTACATGTCTCAAATACTGGCCAGAAATAGACCTAGCAGAAAATTGACAGAAAGTCTGTAGTGGCTCCGGCAATGAGACCTCTGTGACCTTGCACTGAGCTGTCCGGTATTGCATATTGATGATAAAATGTCTCACCCATACCAGCGGGCTGTTTAGAGTGAGAGCAGTGCCAGCTCAAAGATGTCCCACTCTCCTTGAAGGAATGCTGCTCTTCATTTGTCCTCCTATAGGATTACCAGTCATGTCTGCGTAAGCTTAAGAGAATCAAAAGCATACAAGTGCACGGTTAGGTTAAGTGTGCCTGTTGGTATAAGGCTTTTATTGGGGCTTAAGATTGCCACTCCCCTGGTTAAATCCATTCCTAAAATGCCAGGGTCCATGTAATAGATCATATAGTTGGAAAGAGTGTCAAAAGGATTCCAAATGTGGAACCAATCTTCGTCCAATGTGTTTTATGAAGTGCTCACTGGCTTTGGATACATCTCATAACCATAATTTGACCATAGTGTTTAGTCTAGGTATTAAACGGTGATCAGGTTATGTATCTGGAGATTGTCAGAGTAAAGCGATCATAGGAGTGCTGTCAGGTTGGAAAGATAAGACACTATTCTGCTGCAGTGGGTGCTGGACGTTCCCACGCACAAGGCCAGGTTGTCAGTAGAAACACCAGCTCTTCTGACAGGTCATCTATTTGCTTGAAAAACACATGGATGACTTTGTGGGTGTTTTATTGCACGTATGAAAGGAAACACTAAGTCAAACCATGTTTATGTATTGTTATGGTGCCAGTCAGATTATAGTTTCTTCTAGCAGATCTGGGAAAACATGGTAACTAATGGAGATAATTTGGCCCCAAACAGAGGCTGTTGTGGTTGTCCATCTTGCCCCTGCCAATTAATGGTAACTTGACTTGTGGGCTCCAGGCTAGAGGTGACAGATGTGTTGTCAGTGATAAGCATCTAAAGAAGTAAAGTGGAGGACAGGTGTCTTTTCTTTGGTTTGAATGGGAGGTGGAACCACCAGTCAGTCATTATTAAACATTACAAAACAGGTGCATTTGTATAAAAATAAATAGAGGAAGACAAAAAAAAAGGCAAGGCTTGAAAATATTGAAATGTTATCTATGGGATGGAGACAAAGGTGTTTCTGTGCAGCTGTTCAAAGGGTGTTTAATCTACTTTATCTACGTCGTCATATTATTTGTATCTATAGAAAAAGATGCCTCATTCCATAATCGCTCCATAAACAGAAAACAAATTAAACCTGCCTTCTTTTTTTTGCAAGCTAGTGTGTATTGTACATTTTTATTGGTCCACACTGTTCTGTTCTTCCCGACAGATGTGGATCCCCAGGGGTCAGAGCTTGGCTAATGATTAGACGCGCACAAGGGGACACCAGTTAACTGTACCAAATAAAATGGCAAAAAAACAAAAATGCATCTTGGGAAGAAAGGGATTTCACGGATAGTAAACAATAAGTAAGAAAGAATTTAAAAGAAATGTTACAATTGCAAAGAATCACTCACAAATTTACTCTACATGGTCCCCTTGCCTTTGACTCAACATTTTTACAGTGTTGGCATTTCTATTATACTGGTCGTCTTGCATCAAAAGATAGTACCTCTTAGGCCGGCAGATGGTAGGTCCGACTCAGCAGGGTGAATTAAAAAAGAGGGGAGAGGGGAGGAGAAAAGGGCCGCCCCACAGTCACAAAAGTGTTTCGGAGCAAAGGTCAGGGAAGCATCTGCTCTGGCCCGAGGGGACATTGCATCGGTGGCCTGGGAGAGACCTGTTGCCGGGGTGGTGTGTGCTGCTTGACCTTTCATAGCGTGTGGGTTGATCTTTATCTTAAAACTAGACTCTGGAACAAAGAGGATCAATTCCAGTTAGTTAGCATGGGTTGACTTTTTCTGCATACACCGGTGCACGCATATAACCAATGACTAGTTATAAGGGCTGCACAGTATATTGCAAAATAAACACAATTTTCACACAATATCACTGTGGTCTTTTATGTTAAATCTGTAATCACTAAATTTAAAAGTCAAATTTTAGCTATGATTTTCTCAATTTAGTCTTACTTTAGCCTTGTTTTAGTCATTGTAGGATTTGGATTTTGAAGGAGTTAAACTAGCAATTGCAATATTCATGGTTCTTATATCAAATGCTTTTCTCACCCTAGTTTTTTAAAATGCGATATGGAATCGGGAGAACACTTCAAAGCTATTTAAAAATGTTTACACTCGTCTGTAAATTGCCACAGTCTGGGCTCCCTCCTTGGGGCACTGGGGACTGTTAAAAACTCCAAGTAAACAAAAGAGTTGTTGACACTACTGTGTGACATACGAGTGATACTGTAAAAGGCAGTTTGGTGCGAGTTGTCCGGAATCTCAAACCAAAAACCAGGGATCTGAAAGTGAATGGGATCAGAATCTATATATTTTTGTGCTAAAATGGGGGATAAAGATATGAAATTAGGACGAAATTTGAACAGAAAGCTAACAAGAGGCTACAAAAAGGACAGAAGATGCAACAGCTGACTTCACATGAGTTCTTTATGTCCCAAGGGAGGCGATTGGCTTTTTAGCACCCCCCATATGACACGAGACAGAGGGACATGGGATAAGGGGGGGTGTAAGGAAAGGAAAGGGGGAGGAGCCCTGTTCAACAGCTGCCCTCATTAACATGCGCACCTGCTCCCTGTGGAGATGTGAGGAGCCTAACAGATGCCCTCCCTGTACACACAAGCCCCTGATTCAAATATAAACAACTTTTTCTTGACTGAATTTTATGTTTGTACTAAATTTTATTAGACTATAATGGGCAGTAACTGTGGTAGCAGGGTCTATCTTGGCTCGCATGTGGATATAGAGAGCTTAGGGTGTGAATGCACTGGCTGATAGGAAACATCCAGAGTCGGAACTGTCCCTCTTGATCTCTAGAGCTGTCTGGGATGTGTGTGGACAGCCTGAGGGCCAAAGGTAGATGGGAACAGACTCGGATAGATGGTCTCTTTGGTGGCGTCTCTTGTCCTGGCAGATTGTGTTTTTAGGCTTCAGAGGGAGGCTAATCCAGAGGGACTTTCTAGAATAACATACTATCTCTGCCTCACTGCAATGGGACTTTGCTAGGCGGGACGACTCAGAGTCCCCTTTCACAACAGCTCCCGATCTCCTCTTTTGTTTGCCTTATTGTTCCCAAGATTTAAAACACAAAATTTTCAGATCATCATTGGTCCCTCTTTTCTGTTTCTAGGTGTCCCAGTGACTACGTAGGCAACAGGTGCCAGTACCCGAGCCCATGTAGCCCATCGCCATGCCGTAATGGTGGTGAATGCCGGCCCATTTCCCATGGCAACACTTTTGATTTCCGCTGCATTTGCCGGCTGGGTTTCACTGACCGTCTTTGCCTTACACCTACCAACCATGCCTGCATGAGTTCCCCATGTCGCAATGGAGGAACGTGTGACCTCATCACCCTCTCGTCTTACCGATGCCGCTGTCCACCTGGCTGGTCTGGTATGTTGCGAAAGTAATTCTTGGGGTTTGATTTTCTGTGTTTTACATTCTCTTGTGATTTTAACATATTTTCTCTTGTTATTTTCAAGGTAAAATGTGCCACATTGCCAACCCGTGTGCCTCCAATCCTTGTGCCAATGGTGGCCAGTGCTCGGCCTTTGACGCTACATTCATTTGCACGTGTCCACCAGCCTTCCATGGTAAAACTTGCAAACAGGATGTCAACGAATGTGCCCAGTTGCCCTCTCCATGTCAGAACGGGGGTGTGTGTGTCAATGAGGTGGGTTCCTACCACTGCCGCTGCCCTCAACAGTACAGTGGGCGGCACTGTGAGACCTTCTACATGCCATGCAGCCCGTCGCCTTGCCAAAATGGAGGCACATGTGTCCAAAAGGGAGACACCACCTATGACTGCAGCTGCCTACCAGGTAACATGCACAAATGCATACATAGACTCAAACTATGTACAATGCTATAGAGTTGACAGTGTTGACATATGGGTGTAGTTGGCATACTGTTTTCCTATTACATCAGTTGACCTGAAATCCTGTCTGCTGTAAAATCTGACTGGGTGGAAAAAGCATCCTCCGATTACCCCCCTCCTTTTTGTCTGCCAACCTTCTCTGGCAGGATGCAGTCACACAGACGTTTCCTCCTGATAATCACCACTGTGTTTCCACCACACCATGGATGTATACATATACCATGGGGCACATGTATAAGCCTTGTCATAATATTGGGGTCCCGCAAACAGTTACACAAAGAAAGTATTGTACTGTTTAGAAGTTTAACCAGTGCAAAGTGGCTAGTGGGGGTGTTGTTAGGTAGTTAGGAGCTGTCCAAGCACCTGCCACCTTGAAGAGTTGATATTTAATCAGGCTGCTGTAAAACACCCACACCTGGCTTGGGTGACTAACCGATTAAACAATCTGCACTGCATACTTAATTTAGAGTAAGAAGAGACCATATATTGGGTTTCACTGTTACATGTGCACAGATAAGAAAATGGGAGAGAAGAGGATCTGATTGATAATGAAAGAAAAGTCTGTTTTCTTGCTCTCAAACCTAACGGTGCTCTTTACTTCTGTCTTATTCTTCAGGCTTTACAGGACCACACTGCGAACACAACATTGATGACTGTCCGGGACACAACTGTCAGAATGGTGGCATCTGTGTGGATGGAGTAAACACCTATAATTGCCAGTGTCCACCTCATTATACTGGTGGGTATTTGTACTGATTTGGTCATACCTTTTAAAATAATTTAACCTATGATTGAGTTGTATGTTATTTTAACATTTCCTCAGGCCAATACTGCACAGAAAATGTGGATGAATGCGAGTTGATGCCCAATGCCTGCCAGAATGGAGGCACATGCCACGACACACACGGGAGCTACCACTGTGTCTGTGTGAACGGCTGGACGGGTGACGACTGCAGTGAGAACATCGACGACTGTGCCAGTGCAGCCTGTTACCATGGTGCTACCTGCCATGACCGGGTCGCCTCTTTCTTCTGCGAGTGCTCACATGGACGGACAGGTTTGTCTTCAACCAAACATGTATTCAAGTAGTCAGTAAAATATTTTACAGTCTGCAAAAGATAACACTTCTGTGTCTACAGGTTTGCTATGCCACCTTGATGATGCCTGCATCAGCAACCCATGCCAAAAAGGGTCCAATTGTGACACCAACCCTGTCAATGGCAAAGCAATTTGCACCTGTCCACCTGGCTACACTGGATCAGCCTGCAACTTGGACATCGATGAGTGCGCTCTTGGTAAATGACTTGCCATCATAAAGAAAATATCCACTGTTCTTACATATTTCAAACTAAAAGTATAACATTTTATCCTGTTCTAGGAGCAAACCCTTGCGAACATGGCGGTCGCTGTCTTAACACCAAAGGGTCCTTCCATTGCAAATGTCTCCAGGGATATGAGGGCCCTCGATGTGAGATGGATGTCAATGAGTGTATGTCTAACCCTTGCAACAATGATGCTACCTGTTTGGATCAGATTGGAGGCTTTCACTGTATTTGCATGCCAGGTAAAATCATTCTCTTTTTTCTTAATTTATATGGCTGTTCAATGATGGAAGCACAGTAATTGCAAAAAAAAAAACTTTTATAACTGATTAATCTATTTTTTGTATATTTTAGGATATGAGGGTGTGTTTTGCCATATCAATACAGATGAATGTGCCAGCCAGCCTTGTCTCAACAATGGGAAATGTATTGACAAAGTTAACTCCTTTCACTGCGAGTGCCCAAAAGGTGAGTAAATCTCTAAAAAGGCCGAAGCCATAAAGTAATTTGGATAGATTTATCTCTCTCACTTTTATCACTTTTTCCCATTTGGAGCATAGAGGAGGCCATACAAGTGAATCATTAATTTTTAGCATGTATTGCATGTAAATGATTCACTACTTCTAATGGTGTCATTTGGAGTTTAGGGTAGAAGAGATGAGCTTACAGATACATTAACATATTTGGCGGCAAGATTCTGGTTTAAAGCGGGACAACTGGGGGCAGGGATTGGTTTATTGCCAGTAAGCCCGGGCCTATTGTGTTTGGTTTGAAAGAAAACTACTCTGGGCTGAAGAGGGGGGAGGGGAGGGGTATTGTGAAGTGGTTCATTACTCTCTGTTCCGGCCTAGACTAACCTTTTTGACATTTACTTTAAAATATTTTTGTGGGGGGAAAAATTATGAAATTATTTTTGTCCAATTCTTAGGATTTTCTGGTAATCTCTGTCAAGTGGATATTGATGAATGTGCCAGCACCCCATGCAAGAATGGAGCTAAATGCACTGATGGTCCCAATAAGTACACATGCGAGTGTGCAGAAGGTAATATATTAGATACCCTTCTGCTTCTTTTTTCTATTTTATTTGTATAAACTAAACGGCTCTTTTATGTTCAAAGGCTATACAGGGCAGCACTGTGAGATTGACATCAACGAATGCTACTCTGACCCTTGCCATTATGGTACCTGTAAAGATGGACTGGCCTCTTTTACATGCTACTGCCGCCCGGGCTATACTGGCCGCTTATGTGAGACCAACATCAATGAATGCCTGAGCCAGCCATGTAAGAATGGTGGAACTTGTCAAGACAGAGAGAACACATATATTTGCTCCTGCCCCAAAGGAACTGCAGGTATACTCTTATAACATACATTAACCTAAGTTATTATATTTTTTATACAATGCTTACTGATATATTTTATTTTTTTAGGTTTCAACTGTGAGATCAACCTGGATGATTGTAAGAGTAAGCCCTGTGATTATGGGAGATGCATCGACAAAATCAACGGCTACGAGTGCGCCTGTGAGCCGGGCTACACAGGTAAGCACCGGGTGGAGTTTACAGGTGGTCCCCTGAGTACAACAGGTGGCTGGCGGGTCCACTCCTACTGAACAATGGTGTCGGATGGCTTGTGTGAGATTGAGTGGGGAACACAGAAAAGAACACAATCCTCAACCTGATACACACAAAAAGATGCACACAAAGCACCAACTTTGTTTGCCAATTGAAAGGCCTGTGATGGGGACCTCGGAAAGAGTCTGTAAGGTGATACTTTTAAAAGGAAAGAGGCTGCCCTTTAATGGTGCACCTAGTGTTTGTGTGACGCCCAAAGATGATTATGTTCTTTTATTTATAATACCGATACATTACACACTAATGTATACATTTAGGAATTTTATGATTAAAGATATGTTACTTTATTAATCTATTTTTGTCAAGATTGTCCTGACTTGTAGTTGCAGGCAGTAGTTGCAGGCAGTAGTTGCAGGCATGTAAAATTAAAGAAGGAACACGTTTCTATAGTCGTCTGGGTGGCTTTTGCTTTTCCCGCCATCTTTTGAAGCAGATTATGTGCATGCAGAGGACACAGTGGGACAGAGGGACAGAAGACTATTGTAAATTGAGATTAGGCAGTTTGGCCCTCCCCCTGATTGATGAAGAGGATTGGGCTGGTGGAGGGGGTTGATTGTTACTCAGCCTTGTGTGAAATGGGCCTGTCCCTGTAAACAGTCCTGGTTGAGGAGGCGGGGGGGGGGAGTGCAGTGTACATGTGTGAATGGGTGAACATCAACCCCCGCCCTCCTCTTAGATCCAGCTGAGTCTCTCTTCTGGCTATTCAACAGGCCCCTATTCAGTTGAGAAATACCAAAAGGGCCCCCAGGGGCTGCCAGGCTAGGTACACATGAAGCTTGAGCTTCTATCCATTGAATGATGAGAAAGTCTTTAACGTCCTCCTTATTGCCCAAAAGTAACAAAGTGCATCTTAACTAGCAGCTCAAGAATGTGATGCAAACATTTTTTTTTAATGAAATTGTTTACAGAATACACAAAAACATTTAAATTAATCTTATTTCTTTCAGGAGCCATGTGTAACATCAATATTGATGACTGTGCCATCAATCCCTGCCACAATGGAGGCACTTGTATTGATGGCATCAATAGTTTCACCTGCCTCTGTCCCGAGGGCTACAATGATGCCACCTGTTTATCTCAGGTAGATGAGTGCAGCAGCAATCCCTGCATCCACGGTCGGTGTCAAGATCTTATCAATGGGTGAGTGGTGCAATTTAATTTTAGGTTAGACATGCAAAACATAGCATGTAAATGCAACGTGCTCAGGATTAACAAGCAATCATATCTAATTTTGAAGGTACAAATGTACTTGTGACTCTGGATGGAGTGGACCAAACTGTGACATCAACAACAACGAGTGTGAGTCCAACCCATGTATGAATGGTGGAACCTGCAAGGACATGACCAGCGGATACCACTGCACATGCAGAGCAGGATTCACGGGTCAGTAATCCATATAATCTCACTGACAATATTCTTTGTATTCTGTTGGTTTGGTTGTGGCTATGGCACTGTTCATCTCTAACTCAAGTGTGTTTTCTAATTCATTATAGGCCCTAACTGTCAAACTAACATCAATGAGTGTGCCTCCAACCCATGCCTCAACCAGGGCACCTGCATTGATGATGTGGCTGGATATAAGTGCAACTGTCTGCTCCCATACACTGGTATGACACACTGACTCTATGTACCTGCTTTAGCTTTAGTTGTTTTGTGTTCACATCATTAGTGGGAAGCTGCTGAGTAGTGCTGACTATATTGTTTTGCCACGAGGATGTCTTATCTTAAACTAGCTCATGCACAAGAAAGGCTTGTCAGATGTTTTGGCATTGTTGTGTGGAAAGTTTTGCATTTTTGCTTGCAAGGATAACAGCTATGTTGTTTTGGAATAACATTCCATAGTACCGTAGTAAGTTAAAGCTGGAGAAGTAAAAGCTACTCCAAATCCCATTCCCACTTCCGCCATGTCCTGTTTCCTGTCTCTGGACACACAATGCCAGGAAATGGGAAGGCCATTCCTCTTTTACAATTTTGTCATGGAAATGAATCTAGGAACTGCAGCACAAATAAACATAAATAGACAATTTACAACAAAAAATGTGCTGATGTAAGCTGATGGTAATTTTTGTCTTTTTACTTTCTAAGGTGATAACTGTGAGATCCTGCTGGCACCATGCAGCCCCAGACCATGCAAAAATGGTGGTGTCTGTAAAGAAGCTGAAGACTATCAAAGCTTCTCCTGTATCTGTCCTGAAGGATGGCAAGGTATCCTGACATTCTCAGCATTTTATTTTTCCTTGATTGGTCAGCAATCCAGTGTGGTGTGTAAAAATAAGCTCATGTTTTCTTTTTAAGGTCAAACATGTGAAATTGACTTCAATGAGTGTGTGAAGAACCCATGCCGTAATGGTGCTTTCTGTCAAAACAACATGGGTGGCTATCAGTGTAAATGTCAGCCGGGTTACTCTGGTCAGAAGTGTGAAACTGACATAGATGACTGCAAACCGAGTAAGTGAATGGGTCTTCTGTTGTACTACTTAATAATTGAAAACATCACACAAAGCCAGTGTCTGATCACTCCTTATCTTGTTCAGATCCCTGCAGTAATGGTGGCCTGTGTCGGGATGGCATAAACACCTTCAGCTGTACATGTCTGCCTGGTTTTCGTGGAGGCCGCTGTGAGCAGGATATTAATGAGTGCGAAAGTAACCCTTGTAAAAATGGGGCCAACTGCACTGACTGTGTCAACAGCTATACCTGCACCTGCCCACCTGGCTTCAGTGGGATTAATTGTGAAATAAACACCAATGACTGTACTGACAGGTATTTGTTTATCTCTATTTCTCTTTAGATTTTCTGTGGCGGTAATTACGTATTTCAATTTTAACATTTTGTAACATCTAATCTTTTAGTTCCTGCTTTAATGGAGGCACCTGTCTGGATGGTATCAACGCCTTCACCTGTCTCTGTTTACCTGGATTTACTGGAAGTTACTGCCAGTATGATATTAATGAGTGCGACTCCAAACCCTGTCTAAACGGTGGTACCTGCCTCGATAGTTATGGCACCTACAAGTGCACCTGCCCTCATGGCTATACCGGAATCAACTGCCAGGTAAAGTTAAAACGTATAGAATTGTCTTATCTAAGGGAAGTCATGTTCAGTAGATGACCTTGTGTCCTCTTTTATCTCAGAATTTGGTGCGTTGGTGTGACTCCTCGCCCTGTAAGAATGGAGGATCTTGTTGGCAGCAAGGAGCATCGTACACCTGTCAGTGTCAGACTGGATGGACCGGCCTTTACTGTGACGTCCCCAGTGTATCTTGTGAAGTAGCGGCTAAACAACAAGGTACAGCAAATAAAAATTCTATATTTAAATAAATCTGTATGGTTTTAAAAAGGTTTGTTTAACACTTTTATTGCTTTGTTACAGGCATCGAAGTGTCTCAGTTGTGCAGGAACTCGGGCCAGTGTCTAGATGCTGGGAACACACACTACTGTCGCTGTCAGGCAGGCTACACTGGGAGCTACTGTCAAGAACAAGTGGATGAGTGCTCTCCCAATCCATGCCAAAATGGAGCCACATGCACCGACTACCTTGGAGGATATAGTTGTGAGGTAAAGAATGCAATTTAATATAACACAAGTTGGCAATAAAAGACTACTTTTATTTAACAACAATGTTAATTGTAATTGTTATTAAACTCAATTTTTCTCACGCTCTAGTGTTTGCCTGGTTACCATGGTGTCAACTGCTCCAAAGAAATCAATGAATGTCAGTCACAGCCCTGTCAAAATGGAGGCACCTGCATCGATCTTGTCAACACATACAAATGTTCCTGTCCTAGAGGAACTCAAGGTACAGTATATATCTGCCGTTAATCAGTGTATGCAATTTTTGTGATTTTTTTTTTTTTTGTTTTTTTAAACAAATGTCCCTATCTTCTTTAGGTGTCCACTGTGAGATTAATCTGGATGACTGCAACCCTTCCACGGATCCATTGACCAACGAGCCCAAGTGCTTTAATAATGGTAAATGCGTGGACCGTATTGGAGGATATCAGTGTGTGTGCCCACCAGGCTACGTGGGGGAGCGCTGTGAAGGGGATGTTAATGAGTGTTTGTCGGACCCCTGTGACCCAAGAGGCTCGTACAACTGCATACAGCTCACTAACAGCTATCGATGTGAATGCCGCACTGGATACACAGGTAAAAGCATCAGTACCTTAACCACATCAAGTACAGTACTCGGAGATAACCATGCTAAATGTTTGTGGAACTTTTTGTTTTGTAACATTCAGGTCAACGATGTGACCAAGTATTTAATGGATGTAAAGGAAGGCCCTGCAGAAATGGAGGCACTTGTGCAGTGGCCAGTAACACACCACATGGTTTTATCTGCAAATGTCCACCTGTAAGTGCCACAGTGCATTTCTATTAAGGCTGTTTCTGTTCTGGAAATTGTCCATCATAAAGATTTTCTCACAATATCTTTATTATATTTTAGGGTTTTACCGGATCTTCTTGTGAGTACGATTCTCGCTCCTGTGGCAATCTGAATTGTAGAAATGGCGGTACTTGTGTGTCAGGACATTTAGGCCCACGCTGCCTATGTCCATCCACCTTCACGGGGCCTGAATGCCAGACGCCCAGTGACAGCCTGTGCTTCTCAAATCCCTGCTACAACGGGGGAACCTGCCAGATCACACTGGAGGCACCATTCTTTCAGTGCAGCTGCCCCAGCAATTTCAATGGCCTCCTGTGTCACATCCTTGATTATTCCTTCACTGGTGGTTTTGGACGGGACATCACTCCTCCTCCGGAAGTGGAGGTGAGCTGTGAGATTCCTCAATGTGATGAGTGGGCAGGCAACCACATCTGCGACTCGCTCTGCAATAACCATGCCTGTGGATGGGACGGAGGAGACTGCTCCCTCAATTTTGATGATCCTTGGCAAAACTGCTCAGCAGCCCTGCAGTGCTGGAGATACTTTAATGATGGCAAGTGCGATGGTCAGTGCAACAGTCCTGGGTGCCTGTATGATGGCTTTGATTGCCAAGGACAAGAAGGACAGTGCAAGTAAGTTTGAAAGCTAAATTAATGTGTTGTATTTTTTCTGTTTACTATGACCACATTTAACTAATTTATTAATTTCTCTTGCAGCCCCCTGTATGACCAGTACTGTAAAGACCATTATGCTGATGGTCACTGCGACCAAGGGTGCAACAATGCAGAGTGTGAATGGGACGGTCTGGACTGTGCCAACAACATGCCAGAGAAACTTGCTGATGGCCACTTGGTGTTGGTTGTCCATATTCCACCAGAGCAGCTCAAAAACCGTTCTTCCACCTTTCTCAGGGAACTCAGCAGCGTTCTCCACACCAACGTGGTCTTCCGTCGTGATGCCAAAGGGGAGCCGATGATCTTCCCTTATTATGGCAACGAACAAGATCTGGTCAAACATAATGTTCTCAAGCGATCCACTGAAGGGTGGCCCGAGTGGACCTCTGTCCCGGCTAATGTCTTTGGTCAAGTGACGGAGAGTTTGTCTTCAATGGTCAGTCCAAGGAAACGCAGAGAATTGGATCCTTTGCAGATACAAGGGTGAGTCTGCAAGAAATGTCTCTAGTAATTAGTGTGAATAGTTAATTTTTACTCTTTAACTTATGAATATCTTCAACCATCTTTTTGTAGGTCTGTGGTGTACCTGGAGATAGACAACCGTCAATGTTACCAGCAGTCAACAGAGTGCTTTCAAAGTGCCACTGACGTAGCTGCTTTCCTTGGTGCTTTGGCCTCCAGTGGAAACCTCAATGTTCCCTACATTGAAGCTGTTACAAGTGGGTAGCAAATCCTTTCTAACAATATACTAATGTAATATTTTAATATGCAAGTTAATTAAAGTTACATATGGTTTTTAGGTGTGAGACCCACTCCCGCTAGCTCAGAGCTCTACCCCATGTATGTGGTGTTCCTGGGACTGGCTGCTTTAGGCTTCGTCTGCCTCGGTGTTCTTGTGTCTCGTAAAAGGCGACGTGAACATGGTCAGCTCTGGTTTCCAGAAGGATTCAAAGTTACTGAACCAAGCAAAAAGAAACGTAAAGAACCAGTTGGAGAAGATTCTGTTGGGCTTAGGTAAGATAGTGTCCCAGCTTAAATATCACTGCTTAATGTGGGCTTAAATGATGTTCTATGTGCTAAACTACCACAAACCTTTCAACAGACCCATGAAAATCGCTGACATAAACCTGATGGATGATAATCAAAATGAATGGGATGATGAGGATCCAGACTGCAGGCGCTTTAAAGTAAGTTGTTGCTTTCAAAATGTGACACTATGCACAGTATGTATGAGCACGCTTTAATCCAATCTATTGTTTTCTGTTTCAGTTTGAAGAGCAGGCCATGTTGGATTTGAGTGATCATACTGATCAGAGGAAATGGACACAACAGCATCTAGATGCTGCTGATCTACGTATTGCAGCTATTGCTACTCCTCCTCAGGGAGAGATTGAAAATGACTGTATGGATGTCAATGTCAGAGGACCAGGTATACTCATACGCCAAACTGAGATATGTCTTTTATTTGTATAATATCTCTAAATAAATCTTATTTGTCTTTCCAGATGGTTTTACTCCACTGATGATCGCCTCCTGTAGTGGTGGGGGACTGGAGACTGGTAACAGTGAAGAAGAAGAAGACCCTTCAGCTGAGATCATTACTGACTTTATTTATCAAGGCGCCAATCTCCACAACCAAACTGACCGCACCGGTGAGACGGCCCTTCACCTGGCTGCCCGCTACGCCCGTTCTGATGCCGCCAAACGCCTTCTAGAGTCCAGCGCTGATGCTAACGTTCAAGACAACATGGGCCGCACACCACTTCATGCTGCTGTGGCTGCTGATGCACAAGGAGTCTTCCAGGTAATGTATCATAAATGTACTGTAAAGATGCTACTGTAAGAGAGTTTCTGACTCTTTTATATATTTAAGCATGTCCCTAACAAGACTATTGCTCTTACAGATTTTAATCAGAAACCGTGCGACTGATCTTGATGCTCGGATGCATGATGGAACAACCCCATTGATTCTCGCTGCGCGTTTGGCGGTGGAAGGCATGGTGGACGAGCTTATCAACTGCCACGCTGATGCCAATGCCACGGATGATTCTGGTAACCATCATTTTAATAAATTTTTTATAGCTCCTAGAAGTTTCTATATGCTAATTCACATTTTTCCTTTTGCCATAGGTAAATCTGCTCTTCACTGGGCTGCTGCTGTAAATAATGTAGAGGCTGCTATGGTGTTGTTGAAAAATGGTGCTAACAAAGACATGCAAGACAACAAGGTATGTGTGATTACAAGAATACCATTGAAATTATTGCTATAGTATGATTCTCTAATGTACCAATCTGTATTTTTGGGGATTTTTAGGAAGAGACACCATTGTTCCTTGCAGCCAGAGAAGGAAGCTATGAGACAGCAAAAGTGCTGCTCGAGCATTTTGCCAATCGTGAGATCACTGACCATCTTGACCAGCTGCCCAGAGATATTGCACAAGAACGCATGCATCACGACATTGTCCGTTTGCTGGATGAGTACAATATGGTTAGAAGTCCAGGGCTTCACACTGCACCTTTGAGCAATGCCAGCTTGTCTCCACCTCTCTGCTCTCCAAATGACTATTTAGGCAACCTCAAGCCAAACCTCTCTGGCAAGAAGGTTCGTAAGATTAGCTCCGGTAAAGGAGGTAAAGATGTAAACAAAGACAATAGGGTAAAGAAGAAGAAATCGCTGGATGGAAAAAACAACTTGCTCGATACATCTGCTGTGCTGTCACCAGTCGAGTCCCTCGAGTCTCCAAACGCTTACCTGTCTGACGTCGCATCTCCTCCCATGACGTCACCTTTCCAGCAGTCCCCTCCCATGTCACTCAATCACCTACAGGGCAATGGCGACAACAACCGCAGTCAGATGGGCTTATCTTTTGATCTTAACCCTCCTCGTCTCTCTCACATGTCTGTGTCCAGTCCAAATAATCAGGGCACCACAACCATTGGTGGCACCAGAGCAGGTCAGTGTGACTGGATCACCAGGATGCACCCAGGGGTGGTCCAACAAGGAGGCTTTGCACAAACGCAGCAAATGTCCCACAATCTGATGGGTGCCATGCATGGAGTCAGCACAGCTACTTTGTCTCAAATAATGGGTTATCAGGGTCTTCAGACCAGTCATCTCGGCTCGTCTGTGCATACCATGCACCAGGCTCACTTACGGCAGCTCCAACACCAGAACTCCAACTCCACCACAGCTCCACCAACAAACCAGAACTTTCCTGGAGTTGAGCTGACCAGCCCTGACATGCCAAACAATGCCCCGGGGCGCTCTATGCCCATACATACGGTTATGCCTCAAGAGACCATCCTGGGCACACAGTTTCTCACCCCTCCCTCCCAGCACAGCTACTCTGGACCCATGGACAACACACCTAACCACCAGCTGCAGGTGCCTGACCACCCATTCCTAACACCCTCTCCTGGTTCACCTGACCAATGGTCTAGCTCCTCGCCACATTCCAACATGTCTGATTGGTCGGAGGGCATCTCTAGTCCACCCACAAGTATCCACTCTCAAATGAATTTGATACCAGAGCAGTTTAAATAGACTAATGCACAGGCTTCATTTTGAAAGAGACTGACAACCCTGTCACATTTTACATTATGGTTAAATGACAAGAACTGTTTTAGTATTTTGTATTTATTTATGTGGTTTTGGGATCTGAAATATAAGATGTTTTTATATTTATGCTTTTGTATTTTCCTTTGATTTATTGTGTAAGTAAAGAGTAGAAACAGTTTAAGAAAGTGTATATCACACAAAAGGCCTCATAGATGTGTACGCTTGCTATTTATTTGTCTTGTGTTGCTGCATTGACAGAAAATATTTTTTTATTTTTTGACCATCAGTCTTCACAAGTATTCTTTTTTTGCATTATGTTGTACAAAGTTTTTTTAAAACCTTTTTATAGATTATTTTAAATTTTCAGTATTAATTATATTTTAGCCTCTTGTCTTGAGACAGGCATTGTTACTGAACTACATTTCACTAAGTCTTATCACTGAGTCTGTGTTAGATGATCTAATATAAACATGAATATATATTAAATGTCACCTTAAGTTATACACTATGTTTAACAGAGACTAGGGACCTGATGCCACAAAACTGTGCCCAAAAACATTTTTCAAATATATGCATCTAAATTGAGTGAGCTGTAATGATCTGGGTTGGTTCATTGATTTGTGATCATGTATGTTTCATATTATGCTCCAAGTCAGTAATTATGGTTACTAGGTTTAACCTATTGTGTAAAATTGCAGACATGTTGTTCTTTTAATTGCCACAGTGCCAGTGTGTGTTTTTGTTTTTCTCAAGAAAAGCAATTTATTTGTGAGATTTAATGTAAAATATCTTCAAGATGAAGATTATCTGTGAGAAATAGGGACCTCTTGTTTAAATGGCATTGCCTGCACTTTGTGAAGAGTGCATTTTAAGGTGTCTGGTTTTATAAACTTATCCAGAGTTAAGATTTTACAAAAGAATGATGTAATAAAAAAAAATCCTTATTCATGCAAAGTTGTAGTTTGCAAAGAAGTATTTCCTGATGAAGTGTCTTGTAAAAAATGTCTTCAAAAGTTGATTTAATAAAGGCTTTTTAAAGCTTAATTTCTTTGTTTTTTGGTGTTTGCTTTTTATATGATATGCCATTGATTATATTAAATTGCACATTTAAGCAGGTAAACTACATTTCTGACCATACTACATATTTTCTCAATTACTAACTATAACTTTAGTATATTTCTCAGACCAAAACTCTTATTTACTCAAAGGTGAGTTTGTCAGTGAAGATGCCAGTACACTCACAAATTCCACTGTCTTTTACAAACATGAGTCAAAAAGTATGGTCATGCTGTCAGCAATAGTATAGTAATAGTATCATGCCCCTGCCAGTTTTTTGGTGTGAACAAGGGCTTTGATAACTATAATGGACAATGCTGAACTCTCTCTAAAGCATTTGTCCATTTAACATAAACAGTAGAAAGTGTGGCTGATGCACTATTACAATCTACATGTAATCACTATATTACAATACATCCCACTTGTATGACAATCATGTGAATATCTTCGAATGCAATGAAGTGTGGTAGGCATCTGCTAAAGGGTCTTAGCTAGTGCTTTACAATTCCCCCATTCATTTGTGAACACAATTCAGAACAATTCACTAAATTCAAAATATTAAATATTATATTATATTAAATATATATAAATAAGTAGGGATTTTATGGGAAACACATCTAACATTCTAGGGCAGTTCATTTTGCTGGCAGGTGCATATAAATAATGCATTAGTTTTTAAGTGTATTTAAAAGAGCCATTATAATACATTTAGACCAACATGGTATAAGGATTTCAAAATGTAAGTCAGTAATATGTCATAGAATGAATTGTGTAAATTCGATTTTAGACCAGGGTTGCCCAAAGTGACACCTGTGGGCCAAAGTTGGTCGCTGAAGCCCTGTGATACATGGATATTAATCTGAATAATCAATGACATAAGATTAATGGCCAGATTCAGCATATATACTATCAATGCAGAGTTAGCTCAATGAGTGCTGCACAGAGCTAAAATTTGTCAAAATTCTATTTGATTGAATTTTATTTGTATAGCCCTATATCACAACAACATTGCCTCAGAGGGCTTCACAGAAAGAGATGTAAGAAAGCAATCACTAAAGCAACAGACAATCAATAGACACATAATCAAAAGGGCTGTCCCAGGCCATCCCCTGTCCCTCATCGCACAAATATGTTGGGAAGTGGTACTTGGTGAGACTTGTTTGAGCCGCTCTAGTGGTGTCTCTCCACAGACCTAGAGCGCCCTCCTCTGTTTCGCGGCGTTATTACAGCAGGACGTACGGTCGTCATAGTGACAGGCTCCTGCACAGGGGCTGTCCCGAGTCTCCGTCTACACGGGAGGCAATGACAGTCCCTCCATACGCATCAACAAACATAATATTTTTTTTTAACTTTCTATTTCCTTTCTATATTCCTCGCAGCAGACATTTCGATAGCTGTTAACCAGATTTTAATTTATTGGATTAAGCAGCACCGTTGGGCGTGAGCGGCCGCTTTATCCAGACAGGCCGGGGATTTGTGCTGTTTAGACGGGGAGGAGTCTGTCATTTCACCGCTAGTTAGCTGCGGCCAGGCCATGCACAATGTTGGCTTTTCATCAAAATCATCATCAAAGCCGTGCACAGAGCCTTCTCGCACCAGTCCGTCCTTAGACGTGAGTAATTCTTGTTGTTCAGCGTTTTTAATAATGAAAATGTGCCGCTTAGTTAGCTACTGCCAGCTTGGATGCTATGCTATCCTTCTCTTCGTTTAGTGTTGGGAGTCATTAGTTAATTCTGTATCATTATCACTATAGCTTTGCCACACAGTAGTAGACTATAATTATCAGTAGACACTATGATGCATAATTGTAACAAATGGCCGCCATGCAAATATATATATATATATATAAAAAAGCATTCATGTGTGTAGGCTGCTAAATTAATCACACATTTATCACACCTAGTACAGTGTAATGTATGATGATGATGAACAAAAGCAGGGACGATACCAGCAGCAAGAGTCAAGTAAAAATGCGAGATCCTGTCCCTTCACCATCATTCTCCTTTTTGTAAGCAAGTCAGTGAAGAAGGCCTTGTCTGTCTATTATTGCTGATGTAATGCTGTTTGTAGGATGCATGTGGAGGTAACACTGACAGAGGGGGCACCTGGAGCAGCATGGCCACAGAAAAGGCTGTGAGAGGGGCTTCCGGCATGGAGGTTCAAGTTGTGCCACCGGAGATGTACGATTCTGCAAGAGCCAAAATAGCTGCAAATCTGCACTGGTTGTTTGCCAAAGCGTTTGGCATAGGTACGTCTTACCATGTTTTATCCCTGTGTAAAGTATGAGTAATTGTATATCACAGAACATGTGCATCTATTATATGGATATCTTTAAGCATATAAAGCACCTTTTAGATCTAAATTATGATTGTTTTAAATGAATTACAGTTTATGGTGGTCACACAAAAACACACACAAAGGGTGGACAGCAGATTTCTTAGTTTGATATTAGTTACATTTTATCAAGGCATATATTTATTTTAGTTAATGCAATGGTCAAGCCTAATATTATGGCCTATAGCACAGATATACAACTAGTCAGCGGTGCTTCTGAATGAGCTGTCAGGTCAGTGTCAGCTCCATTCTTACATACAGGTCACTAGGCTCGACCAGCTCTGATGATGATCAAATGATTGCTCTACATGGTCTTGGCTGGAAGTAAACGCTGGAGCAGTACATTTAATTTTTTTTTTGTTCCAAAAAAAATAATAAACACCCCCCCCCCCCCCCCAAAAAAAAACGACAAAATCCTGAGGGGTTGTCTTTTAAGTGTAGTTACAATGTACTCACGCAGCCAACAGAATGGGTCTCACTGGATTAATCACAAAATCACACTCTAATAAAGCGTTACAATGATGTCTGATGAAAATTGTATCATTATCTGATCCCACACCCCGGTTTGTTGTTATGGGTTTAAACTACAATACAAAAACAGTGCAGCTGTGAGGACAGTAGTGTCTGCCTGTGTAGTGAAAGTCACCCCGCACAGTCACATGGTAAAGAGTTTAATGGGATTGAACCTGAAGGCTTCAGTCTTTGTTCAACACTGACTGTTTGTTCAGACCAAGCCACAAGAGAAACTAAGGAGAAAGTGAAACACCTCAATGAAATGCTGCTGTTAAATGAATATATTTTGATACTTATCACAATACTACAATGGTGTATTATACCAAATGCAAAAATAGAGCTGCACAATTTATGTCTAAATTATTCTTATCGCAATAATATTCTTTTTATTCTGACATAGATTTATTTTATTTCCTAGTTTTAGATTTTGAAGCAATTTTAACTCATAAAGGAACTATTTGTGTGTGTAATTGAACTTGCATCAAAATGTCACAAAAATACCAACATTGAAATATTAAACATGGTCATCAAATATTGATGTTTTTCTCATCCATATAAAAGCTTATATTGTAAGCTCCCTTCAGCCTTATGTATGTGTTATTTTGGCACATTGTTTGTATGTCTACATTGGCCTGTATCCTTAAAACACACTCTCATAACACACACACTCTAATAAGCTTCTTATTACACTGACTCATCTTGGTTTTTCCATTTCATTGTTCTCTTTATTGATTTGTGCAGATCCACACAACACTGCTTCTAAACGATGAATAGTACATAGGCCTGCTGTGCTGTATAGTGAAACCATATTAACCTCTCTAAGTGCTGATTTGAACCCCCTTTACTTGACGGTTGAGCCCATAAAACAACCTAATGAGCTGAAATGCTGATTTTGTGCTGTCTACAACAAACAAGGATGAGGGAATGAAGGAGACACTCTTCTTGTGCAGCCGTATGCTCTTTGTTTGTGGTTGTGTATCCCACTGATGCAGCTTTAATTTAACCCATTTTACCCTGCTGGCATGTGAGTTAAGAAGTCACTATTGCCTGGTCATCGCATCTCATCAGGGTAAAACTAGTGTTTATATTTTGTCAATGCAGTCTATGCCTAATGAAAAATAATGATTTGAAGCTTATTTGATAAACTGCAATTAGACAAACAATAAACATGATCACAATCTCTCCAGTGAACATTAACACTCAGCTGCTGTTATAATTAAAACTAGATTGAATTAAGTGATTCAAGCTTTACTCTGGATTAAAAAGTTTGGTGTAAACAAAAATAGCTTCTCTGCTCTAGTCTCTATGACCAGTAAACACAAGCCTGCTTAAAGGTCAGAGTCCTTTCCATTTAGTGGCTTAAAGTCTCTAGCTTACCTGTTGAGATGATGCCACATGCTGTTTACCATGTGGTGTCTCAATCCTCTCATCCTACACTGGTTTCTTAGACAGTCTAATACCTTCAACAAGGCTTTTTATGTAACAAAGAGGTGTTGACTGACCTCTGTCTGTGAGTGCTTTTGAATTTCATAGATGTATTTGCTGATTCATAAACAATCAATCTTTTCTGGTATGCTTTTGTCCAGATGAGGTTCCTACAGATCTGCAAGACCCCTTTTACACTGACCAGTATGAGCAAGAGCATATCAAGCCTCCCATCATCCGCCTGTTGCTGTCTGCTGAGCTCTACTGCAGAGTCTGTGAGCCTATTCTTCAGCCTGAGCATGCGGCCTCGCTCCGGAGTCACCTGTCTGTCATTCAGGCCCTGTCCAGGAAGGGCATCTATGTCATGGAGGACAACAACACTATAGTCTCTGAGCTGGACCTTACCTCCGCTCCCATTAAGATGGTGGGTATCTTTACAGAAATCAGCACCAACCCATATCATCCTTCAAGTAGATTAGTAATTATAGCACCATAATACTATAAATGTATTTCAGTTGTACATTCATTGCATTGAAAGTGTCTCTATTACTGGTGAAAGAAAGAAAAAGGCACTCAAAAGGTAGTCTCTGAAATACCTTTGAGTTGTGGCCAGCTCAGCAGCTAGTATCCGCTGCTAGGCCAGCCATATGTTAGTTAGCTAATGTTACTCCTTTAAGGCCTAAATGGCAACGATGAATAAATAATGTGGATGTGGCTGTTTTTCAGGTTTTACTCCAGCTAGAATATTAATAAAGAACATGCTCCTTAGTGAAATTTGATCAGTTAATTCTCTTGATATCAAAGCAATGTCTTTTATCATTTTTAAGAGCTCCCACATTCACCTCATTGATGCCCTGATGATGGCCTACACGGTGGAGATGATAAGCATTGACAAGGTGTTGTCCAGTGTTAAACGTTTTGCAAAATGTAGTGACTCTACAGCGGTGCCTTTTGACGTGGAAGACGCTATGATCTTTTGGATTAACCAGGTCAGATTTGTAAATGTCTTTCTTTCCATTTGTGCTTTAGTTTTGATATCTCTGCTTACATTTAATGGTTTACCACAGGTTAACATACACTTAAAGGAAACTGCACAAAAAGAGCTGAAAATGAAGCAACAATTACTGGAGTCCCCTGGTCACCAGAAGGTAATAAAATAAATTATGTATATCATATTCTATATATTTTAGATCCCCTTTGGGACATATTATTTTCCCCTTTTATTATTTCTCTCTTTTAGTTTAGTCATGATCATATCATGTCATTAGGAATGCACCAGTATATCAACATTGGTATTTGTGCTAAAAGGATAACTTCAGTAGCCCATTTGCTATGGATTAGAAACCAAACAGTTTTCTCCACCTCCATCCCACGTGTATGTACTGTAGTCTATATTTTACATTAGGCTTAGAAACACCCAGAGAAAGAAGGGCCAGCAGACATCAGGCTCAACGGGTAAAAAGCTAGTCTGAAGTATGATTTATTGGAATCAAAATTGGCCAAACTGATAATTGAAATATTGATATTGGCCTAGAATCTTTATATTGGTGCATCCCTACCTGTCATTGATTTTGTTTCTTGTTTGTTGAATTAAGTTTTCCGAGCTCTAGTTAACATTCATTATTTTTTATCAGTCCTTCTATAAAATAGGTCAATGCATTTGGCACAATGTCATTTCTTATGTGTGTATTGAATCCCTGACTTGTCTGTTCCTCCTGTGTCTCTCCACACACTTGTCCTACACTAGTCTCCCTCCAAATGGTACTGGAAACTGTTACCTGTAAGTTTAACAGATAGAGCATCAGTGGTGGTTATATTGTATGTTTGTAGTTTTATAAGTGCAGTACAGAATGGCCATCAGTAAACATCTTTCGTTACATTTTTACCAAAGCAAAGATTCTCCCAAATGATTGTTCCCTTGTTCTGTCAATGTCTTGATATATTGCATGCACATTTGAATGTAAAATCCTTTCATTTTACTTTGTGTAAAATGCTCATCATTGATCAATGCATCCTCAGTATGGCCCAGGCATTTACCAAATCTGTGTATATTTTTTTGCATTACTTTTTTGCATTGCAAGCTGTATTATTAAAAAGTTATTGATATATTTTCTTTTTTTAGGCTCGATACCGTAAAGATCACATTTCCGGACGACCACATCAACACTTCTCTCTTTTAGACAATTTGTCGAACTTTGTTTGTAGTGGCTCTGCTCTTCTGGCTGTGGTCCACTTCTATTGCCCTGAACTAATTAGAATAGAAGGTGGGTCACAGGCATATGCTACATAAACACTGCAAACTGCATATTTAAGCTGTACATAAAACATGCTTGTTGTTTTGTGTGGCTGATTTCAATCGCTTTTATTTTCAGATATATATCTTAAAGAGGCTCCCTCCATAGCTGACAGTCTGTACAACATTCAACTGTTGAAGGAGTTTTCAGATGAATTCTTGAACAAGTGTTTTTACTTGAGACCTGAAGATATGCTCTATTCTCCTCCGGTGCTGAAAGTGGGTGACAATCTCAGATACATTTTACCACACTCAACCACTGTTACATCTAACATGTCTTTGTTCTTTGACAGAGAAATATAATGGAGTGTATTGCTAAACTATTCTGGATTTTTGAAGTCGTGAAGCCAGAGTTTGTGCAGCCAAGAGATATTCCCCAGATCAAAGATGGTAAAGGATTGTTTTTTTAAAAATAATGTATAGCAGTAACATCTTCCACATGGTTGTATTCATTTCATGTATTTTTGTTTGCAGTGAGATTACTGATGCAGCCTCAGCGTTCACAGTCCTATTGTTCCCTCTCAAGTGCATCCAAGCATAGTGTTCTAGCTTTATCAAACTCTCGAGATTCCATTGTAACAGCAACAAGTCCTGAAATCAGGTATGTATATAATGTGTTGTTACTCTAAGCATAATTTTAATGCAGTACAGTACAGAATTGAGAAACAGAAAAATATATATTTACAAAAACTATAATAACTCTGTGAATGTCTCTTATAGTTCAAGAAGAGGCTCAAATCTATCTGTGTTGCCACGGCGGCAGAAGCAACCGAAGGTGGTTGAAGATCATATTCAAGGTAAGTGAATTTTTTGTTTTGTTGCAGTCTTACAATGCAGGGGATAAAATAAACAATACTTGTTTACTTGTATGTGTATTCAGAACAGCGAAATAGGTCCATCTCAGACACACTTGGCTCTGGGAGGCAAAGTGGAAAATTTGCATGGCCAGGAAAGAGACAGAGGTGAGTATTTTTTAATACTATTGTACTAATTGTACTAATATATTATTCTTTTCACAATCTATTTTCCTAAAACTGTCCCTTTTATATTCTTGATCCAGACCATTCTCCCAAACAGTACCATATGCTCTACACTTCCCCATGGAGGAAGATGCAGATAGCATCAGCCTTGCCCGCTCCATCAGTAAAGACAGCCTGGCCTCTAACTCCATGAGCACAGGCCCTGAATACATGCTGGGGTACAGATATCCACGCAGACTCAGTGGTCACAGCCTTCGAGATTACATTCGATTTGAGGATGAAGAGCAGGAAATAGAGGAAGAGGAGCTGGTAGCTGTAATAGATCCTACTACACTACCTTGCCATCAAAATCTGTCTGCTTCAAGAGTCAGAAATACACAAATCTCTCACTGCTTTGATACAGACCACTCAATGAACACGTTTTATCTAGAGCCTTTAATGGCAGCTGTTGCAAAACCAGCCAAGGAGAAGAGTGTGTGTCTGAATAAAGAAGAGGAGAGTGGCGAGTCTAGAGGAACGTTTACTTCGAGAAAAATATCGACTTGTGGCTCAGGTGCTCCTCAGAGGACCACACTGCAGTCTGAGTTAAAACACACACCTAGACCTGCATCAAAGTCTGTCATTTCTACCCACAGAGCAAACACACTGGACACCGCAGGCAGCTGTGAGAAGCAATCACATGGTTTTTTTCTCCACCTGTCGGAAGGATCAAAAGGCGACAGTTCCTTCTCTTCTTTGGACGCTGGTAATGACTCGGACTCAGACATTGAAAATCTCACAGAAGACAAAGAGGACGAGCTGGAGCTGATGGGCGACATGATGAGAGCTCAGGGAAAGTGTGAAACAAAAGGACAAGTGAACTTTGGAGAAGGGGAGTCGGTCAAACTAGGAGAGGACTTAAAAGGGAGTGAGTTGGATGATAAAGAAGATGTGAGTGGTCGCTCCAGCCCATGTCTCAGCACTGCATCCTGGTCCAGCTGCTGCAGCACCTCACTTGGCACAGGCGTCAAAATGACCAGCTTTGCAGAGAAGAAATTTCTTAAACTTGGACTGCGTGATGGATTTTCAAGTACAAGCAGCACACCAAAGACCACACCAGATGACTCTGAGAGTGCCCTTTGCCCGCCCTGGCAACTAACAAACAGTGGGAGCTCCAGTGTTGTGTCTGGAAAGAATGCAGTGCCTTCAGAATTACTGGAGCTTCACATGCAGCTGGAGGAGCGGAGACATGCCATCGAGTTTCAGAAAAAGAAGATGGAGACTCTGTCAGCACAACAGAGACTGAAGTTAGGAAAAGCAGCTTTTTTAAACGTTGTCAAGAAGGAGGCAGGAAGGAGTGACACACTTCCACTGCCACTGAAACACTCAGAGCTAAAAGCTGCACATAGGAGTGAAGTAAAGGCTCAGTCTTGCAGGGATGACTCTTGTCTGGAGGCTCTGAAAGTGAAGGCAAGACAAACTGAAAGTGCACAGATGTTTAAAGACAATAAGCTGCCCCCGAACCTAGCCACTGGATCTAATGTGAATGAATGTTCTCGATCCATAGAAGTTCTTAATGAAGCTATTGCTTCAATACAGCAACAGATGACACAGCTGTCCCTACAACAACATATGCTAATCAAAAATAGTGCCACGCCTCCTCCAGAGTCCACCCAACTCCAAAAAGAATCAAGCACAACTCTCAGCACTGTGTCAACACCATGCTCAGTTTCAAAGTCTAAGGCTTTTGTAGTTAATTTTGAAAACATAGGTGACAACATTGAAAATAAATATGACAGAATCTCATTGTCTTCACAATGTACCCCCAAATTTAGGTCCCACCAATACAAGGCCTCAGGCCAAAAACAGAATAAACAAAAGCAAGGAGATGAAGGAAGAGGGGAAGGTCTTGAGAACCGCAACTCGGAGCAAAGCATTGTGGGAAACAGAACTTTCAGAGTCTGTGATGATATTGATCAACACTGTGTTAAAGAGAATACAGGTTCTTTACCAGTCCAGTCACAGACACCAGTCAACTCAAACAACACTGCAGCAAAACAAGATGAAAACTGTGTTAATTCAGAGAAAAAGGCTGTTGGAGATGAAAGTACTCGGATAAAGGCACAGCTTGTTGAAGTTGATTTATCAGAAATCAAGGAGCCATTAGAGCAGAGCAGTGAAGACACAGATAGTGAACAGAAGAATGTGCTGGGATACTTTTTAAAGGTAATATTTAGTATGAATGTTAAATGAAACAACGATACATAATCAAAATGACTATATGCATTTATTCAGGACGACGAGAGAGCAGATGAAATGGAGAAGCGTCGGGCTGCCTTCATTCTAAAACAGCAGCGGAAAGCTGAGGAGGCTAGACTTCGCAAACAGCAACAAGAGGTTGAGAGTGAGCTGAAGCGAGATGAAACAAGGTAGTAGTCCAGATGTATTTCTACATTTACTGTATATGTATACTCAAATGACAAACCCATTTTGTTTTATGTTTTAAAGACGCAAAGCAGAGGAAGAGCGTATTCGTAAGGAGGAAGAAAAGGCAAGACGAGAGCTGATTAAGCAAGAATATCTAAGAAGGAAGCAGCAAATACTCATAGAAGAACAGGGTCTGGTCAAGCCTTTGCCAAGGACCAGATCACACAAGAGCAGACCAAAGTCTCTCCACAGAGTCAAAGGGTCCACCACACGTAAGAAAACGCTAGTAGTTGATTCAAGTTCACTATAAAGTACTAAATATGTTTTCTTATTTTTAGCCGATCTGAGCGGCAGTCTTCGAGGATCCACGCTCTCGTTGGCGACAGAACCCGAGAGTGTCTCCGTAGACTCACAGCGGTAAGAAGTCTTCACATATTTTGAGTGTATATGCACTTTTTGTTACTTTGAATACAATTAAATATTCATAATTATTACTTTCTTCAGCGCGGAGTCTGTTTGCTCAGTGGAATCTTTTCCGGTGCTGAGCAGGGCATCGAGCAGGAACATGGAGAGGGATTGGGAAAATGGCTCCATAGCATCTTCTATCACTTCAACTGAATACACAGGTAGGAGGAAAAGTTATATGTTTAGTTGACATAGAGAGAGAGAGAGAGAACAGTGGTAGGGTTAAATGAGGATTTTATTAAAATATACATGTTTAGTCTACATCCTTCATAGCTATGCATATAAAACTTTACTGTCATTGTGATTTACAGGCCCCAAATTATTCAAAGAGCCAAGCTCTAAATCCAATAAGCCAATCATAATCAATGCCATTGCTCACTGCTGCCTCGCTGGCAAGGTTAATGAGACCCAGAAGAATGCCCTTCTGGAGGTGAGTGTAATAATTATTGTTTTTTTAAATGTTTTTTGCTAGAATAGTTTTGCATAGTTGCTATGCATTTGTTGTCACACTACTGTCACATTGTCTATGAAAAAATACACATTACCTTTCAGGAGCTGGACAAGTGTGAATCCAACCATCTTATTATCCTGTTTCGAGACGGTGGGTGCCAGTTCCGTGCCATTTATTCGTACTCTCCGGACACTGAGGAGATAACCAAAATCACTGGCACTGGGCCACGCACCATCAGCCACAAAATGGTAGATACAATCTACAAGTACAATTCAGACAGAAAACAGTTCACAGTCATCCCGGCCAAAAGTGTATCTGTCAGTGTGGATGCACTGACCATCCACAATCACTACTGGCAAATCAAGAGACCTGGGAGTGCACGCAGGAAGTGAGGAAATACTTTTATTATTATTGGGCTGGACCCAGTAATGAGCATAATCCAAACAATACTGTAGGTCCCTATAACATCATTCTAAATGTTTGATCCATTTTGTTATATTTATCACACATGATTTGGTTAGTGTGTATTGATGGATGTCCTTGGACTATTTATGAGCTTGGTATGCTTAGAATGTGTTTACTTTTTTAATTGTGCTTTAACACCATGCATTTTCTAAACTTCTAAATTGAGTTGAACATTGTTATTGTGTTAGATCAAATGGAAATAATGTTTGGCTCTGTCAGGGGGTGCTTTAGAGTCCATTATTACCTCTCCAAGTATTAGAGTATAACCTACAGCTGAGAGATGCTTGTTAATATTGAACTAATAGAAAAAAGACCTATGCTACTGAACTGCTCCTCACAGGATTCTGGGAAGTAACACTGGCAAACGAGCCTCTGCAGCAGGCTGCCTGTACGCACTGATGATTTTCAAGATCAAACACAAAGGCACAATACTTGACATTTTGCTGCAATCTGTAGATTTTTAAGTAGCATCTTTTTGTATATAATGTACACTTTTGTTTACTAAAAAGTTGGTACTATTTTAAGTTATGGGCTGTAAAATTGTTTTTATTTATTTATGTATGTATTTATTTATATATATATGATTTACATTGCAATTAAAAATATACAATTAATTGTATAACATGTTGACGATGATGCATACAGACCCTGTGCGTTTTATTTTAACAAATGCCATAAAAGAGAAGTGAGGATACAATAAACAAATACAGCACACTAATTGAATTGTTCAATATTCAAAAATAAAAAACATCATCTACATTTTATGTAAAAACTGATTTCAAAATGTCCAGCAAAGAGAGAGAGCTTGTCTTAAGTTTGACAGAGGCATATGTTAATTCAGTATTTCACTATTATTATTTAACATTACTGTGCTAATTTAAAGTGCAGTTTGTGTAGCTTTTTTAAAAAATAATTAAATATATAATAAATAGGGTCACAAATCAGACACATTAAAAACCAGGCTTTGTGCAAAATATTGATAACTGAGCAGCACAGTGAGGCCTTTGCTATTGTAGTTCTTCTATTGGCACACAACTAAAACGGCGGCACACCCTATTTCAAACTAACCATTTCAAAGCTTCTAACTCTCTAACACAACTAACAACTAACAACTTACTTACCCAGAACAAATCATTTAGGTTCACAATGTACATCATTATTAGGTAACAAGAGGTGATTTTTTAAATTCATTTAACATGTCACATTGGGCATATAGGTTTCTGATGAGGAGTACGCCCATATAACTAGTAAACCCATATTCAATAGAAAAACTTAGGGATATTGTTATAAAGGTTTTATGTTTATAACAGCTATTCTTAAAAAAGGAGGCACTCATATAATACAAAGGTGGTACAATGGTGCTGCTGTACAAAAGCACAGATTGTCTGGATTATTTGTTGGTCCACATATCGTGATAAGGTCAGGGCAGTTGTATGTTCACAGCTGGGTGTCCTCCCTAGTGTCACAAATGGACTCGCGCCGCTCTTTGAGGCTGCTGCTGTGGATCGGCGGCTCCTCTGGGACATGGGCCAGTGGATCAGACCGGATTAAGTACCTGAAGAAAGAACAAAGCGCAGACAATGACAAAGAAATATGAGCATTTTTGGAGACTGTATTTAAGTAATAATAAACAACAGCTACCAATTGGACATATTTTTGTTTTGTTGTCAGATGTAATAAACTTAAATGGAGAATTGAAATGAGGGAATTCTGTAATTTCAACCAAAAGTTAACTTTTTGTGACTAGTAGCCTATTGAAAAAAAAGTAATGCTTACACAATGTCATTAAGCTCCAGTCTGGTGTCTGGGGAAGGATTTATCAAAACATAGGACAGAGTGTTTTGTTGATCATTCTGCTCATCTGCAAAAATAATAGTACGTCAGAAGTCAGTACTTAATTTTGATTTGAAATAAATATGACATTGTTGTATCTGATTGTAATTAATGTGCTTGCCTTGTAAGTAGCCCAGATTCACTCTGTTCATGACATCGCTGGCAGTCAGATTAGTTAGATCTTCTATAGTTGCAAGCCACAGAAAAAAATATATACATGAGAAAACACATACGCAAATATAGAACATAGATAATGTAAAGTTAAGTGCATCCTCCTCACCATATCCAGATGTAGGCAGTCCCAAGTGCTTCATACGGTTGCGGACCAGCTCAGACAGCTCCTCTCGTTCTGATCGTCTGTAGAGGTTGAGGCGCTGCTGGGCGATGCGTTGAGAATGGTCTTTACTAGATTCTCGGCTCATGCCCTGCCATCGGCAACTGCGTCTGCTCAGGCGACGAGCCCACTGCATACTCTTCTTCCTGAGCAGGGGATGGTCCGTCTGGTCAACACTTCGGAGTTCATATCCCCGCTCTTTAGTGTCATCACAGTCATCCATACTCATAGACACCTGAGACTGACATAAAACAATGCATATTTCTTCTAACTTCACTAGAAAAAAATACAATTATTTAAATGTAATGATTGTCTTACCTCAGATGTGGAGAAAATATGTGACTCTGTTCGATAGATTCCAATAGGAATTTCAGCACTAGAAGAACAAAGCTTCTGGAACAGCCGGCCGTATGTACTGATCCATAGATCCTCCTCAGTGACTTTCATCTTCACCAAAATGAAAACACGAGTTTAGCAAACCTGTGTGTATACCATTGAGATATTATTATGTAACTCACAGCACAGAGGTATCCTGAGCCAGGCGTAGTGTCTAATCCTAAGAGCAATCTTGCAATAAGGATCATGTAGTCTTTCACAAAAGACTGAAAACATACACAAAAACACAACAGAAAGCAAAGCAAATAGTCAAGTAACACATCTTTTGCAATCTTTTTACTGAACACAAGGGGGCGCCTTAGCCTCATGATTTGTATGAATGCGTTTGTTTTTAGGCGTGAGTAAAAATAAAAAACAGAATACATCTTGTGTTGAAGTTTACCAATTCTTACTAACCTGATACAGCAGTGTGTCCAACATGCTAATGCTGAAGACTCTGCCTGCAGCAAAAGGCAGGCGAAACATAAAGGCTAGATTTGAGCCTTTATCGCGCTCTTTCTGTGAAAACATGACAGTCACTGGTCATTTTACAGTACTTAGATGAAGTGAACAGTGAGTTTTGGAACTGAGATTCCTCACCTTCTCCAGTTTGGAGAGAGCCAGTGAATAGCAGTCTTTAGCTCTGAACTGCATGAACCTCATGTTGGATGGATGAGTAAGCTCAGTGATGATACTGAGGCTGGGAAACAGCCTGGAACACAGGCAGGTGTTGTTTAACAAGCATATGAGTGACAAGCTAATGTTTTCACAAATCATTTCAGCAGGACAGGGGTCTAGAGAGTTTTACAGTTTTGTTTTATGCATAAAGTAAATATATATATAAATATATATATATAAAATAATCATCACCTGAACATTGTCTGAACATTGACAATAGTTTTAGCATCGGCCATGTAGTCTTCCTCTGCACTCATTGTACTTTCCTTATCCACAACAACCAGATTGTCAGCATAAATAATTCCACACTGCAGCAGGTTGTCCAGACTAGACCATAACACAAAGACATGAATGCATCGGAACAACCCAATAATGAAACAATGACATTTTCTTTTTATGTCTACTGTGAAATTAAGTAATCTTACTTGTCTATAGACCCAGCCATGTAGTAGACCATAGGAAAACAGCAAATAGCTTCTAGAAAGTGATTATCTGGCCTGTAAAACAATGTTAGTTCAGGACAAACATGACTAAAGCTGCTTAGAGGACACATCTCTGTCAGCCTGACACAAGTCTCTAGTCTAGTGTGTGTGTTGATGGATGAGTGCAGTGCTGCTCACTCAGAGACATTTAGTCACTTTATTAACGCTTGTCCTCATCCACCAACCATGACAGAAGCCCAGTCCTGCTGACATGAGGCTCAAGGCTGTGGAGGAGCTTGCATTGCATGTATGAGTGAGTGGGCGTTTGTATTTGTGCGACAGAGGAGGGGGAGAGAACTGCAGGCCAGAGGGGGGTTATTGTAACACACACACACACACACAAATAGTGGATGAAAAGGCACATCAAACCTTGAAAGCCTGCACGGTGTTCTCCAAAGAAATTTTTCTCCATTTAATTCTCCATTGTAGCAATATATATGTCATCAAGTTCAAGGAAAAGCAAGTTGCTATGGTTACTGTCTGGCACTACGGACCCCAGCATTTTCATTTTCTTTGTCACTCAAAACACCATCATGCTGAGTAGCAGCTGTAACTTAACATCAGGACTGACAATGGCGGCCCACCTCCACAGCCTTTGCCTAAGTGCTCTGCTGACGTGAGCTTTTTGAATACATAATGTTCCCTGAAATGTGAACAACTGAATGAAAGAAAAAACAAAGAGAACGATGTTAATGTGAACTCACGGATTATCCAGCAACAGAACAATGGGATTGAGCTCTTTTCTTGGTCTGTAATAAGCCCTGAGAGGCACTATAAAGTTATAAAGACCATTCCCTGCGGTCTCAGCCGATACAATGATCAGCTTGTTTTTAAACCCGTATGCCTTGGCATCCTCAAAACTGTTGTGACGGCATCCCTGCATAAAAGGAAATAGCATGTTTAACCTTTATGCGATTTATAATGCCAAAGGAGTGACTAAGCTCAAGAAGTACACACCTGGTCCAGTCGTAGACAGCAAAATGGGGCTTTTTCTGCTAACAAATGGCATAAGGTGGGCGAGCTGCCAATGTAGGGTGAGTTAGGGGGATAACCTTTCACATACCTGGGAGAAAAAAGAAAAACAAAAAAATTACATGGAATCAAAAAGAAAAATGCCATTACTGTGATGTATAAATCTATACAACAACAAGCATAAAACATACTAGTAATGTTAGAGATCTTTGATTTTTGGGTGAAATTATAATATATAACCTGAAAAATGACCTGGTTTTACCTTAATACCCTACTTTTATGATGTATATTTTTCATTATGACTGTATTATTACTGTGGCACAAACTTCAAATGCCTAGCTTTTCTGACTAGTTTATATTGTACATATTTCCTTACGGTGCCTGCTCTGTTGAAGACTGGTCTTTCTCATCTGAGAACACAGAGTCGTCCTCTGATTGGTCACTAAGAAGGTCACAAGGCAAAATGGTTGAGGAATCTGCAATCTCCTGAACTGGAGCGATGCTGGGTCGCCGACTCCCTGTCCCGTTTACAGTGGGCGGGATAAGGTTACCACTGGTCGCATTGGGTGGGCTCGTGTTCTGAAGATCAATTGCCACTGTGCCTATCAAAAGTTACATCCCACATTGTTAAAATGACTCAATACTTTTAAATCTATGAATCCAATTGCCTTGAAAATATTGAGTAAATTAATGTATTAGTTTCATCTCAACTCCAATAAACTACACTAATCTTAATGTGAGAGTGAATGGTCGTCTGTCAGTGTGTGTCATTAGCAATGCAAATAATTGGCCATTGTCTAGGATGTACTGCCTAAAGCCCATAGTTTTATTTGTAGACTATACACTAAAGAGTTTAAAAAATATGACTTTAGTGCCTTGAGTTAAAGGCACTTGCTATTTCTCAAGCATATAAAAGGCAATCAGTTTCCTAGATTTTAAAAAGTAAGCTTGACAAGAATGAACATATTTTACAGTGCATTTTAAAAATTAATTCATGAATTAACAAAAAGAGAGAGTGCACGTTCTCGATTACCCATGCTTGCAATAATGCTGTGTACAGGAAGTTGCGCTGGCCCATCATAAATCCCCCCAGCAGCTCGGCCCTTCTTCTCTTCCTGATTAAAGATGAAGGCAGAGTTTTCCTCTTTGGTGATGTTGATGTAGTAACAAGTATCTGTGGCGGCCATGATGTGTCGTGGGCCTGGGTTCAACAGGATGCTCTTGTTGTCCTCCTGCTTAATGCCAATCAGACACACTCCATACCTGACACATAGGGCAATAAGGACCTATTTTTTTCTATATATGCAATGAATGTGTACACTGAATATGTGTACTGCATACTACTTACTTCTTATGAGCATGAAAAGACGCATACGTGAAGCTTTTGCTGTTGTACTCTCCAAAGAACTTGCTATCACACAGCCGAATGTGGTAGACCTCGTTACCTGAGCAACATCCATACATCCTCTGCCACTGCTCTGGAGACTGCTGTCCCTCTCTGTATGGTGATTGAAAACAAACATAAGTATGATTATTTACATATTTCATAATTTTGTATGACAAGACATTCAAAAATAATAAGAGCAAGTACATAGATGTATAAATACATACCAACAGAAAAATATATATCAAATATACTGTAAATTATACTGTGCTGTGTTTAGCTCAGTTGGTAGAGCTGCAGCACATTCTGGAGTTGTAGGTTAGAATCTGAAACAGTTTTCTGAATGGCACTCCCTACCCTTTGTCCTGTTAACCCTACTTAACTAACTAGTAAGTAATAATAGTAGGGCTGAAACTATTATTTATTGTTAATCGTGATTAATCAATTATTTAAATAATTGTCAATTTTGTAATCAATCATCGTTAACTGGAGCACATAGACTCTAAAACATGCCATTTGCAAGAGTTTCACAACTACGGCAGAGCAGCAATATATAACACATATATACATTTTGTATTTAAGATAAAAAAAACCTTCTTTGTCTGTAAATATGCTCTATCCAAAAGTCCTCAGGTGGAACAGTTTTAGCTTCATCTGGTTGAAATTTTGTGAAAGAGCTAATTTTGATCCACCTTTTTCACTGTCCAGTGATTAATCTAAAATATATAGTAAATAGACTGATTAATTGATCAGCAAAATTATCGTTAGATGCAGCCCTACTATACAGTATCTTCGAAGAGCAAGTATACACCAGTTCAATAAAAGCTTGACATTCAAAAACTTGCCAGAAGCGCTCTGTGCCAGTCAGGAGTCCCCTCCTGGCTTCTAAGCAATTGATATCACCATGTAAGAGTGTAATGCCTGCATGCTGTGAAAAATCATTTTCCCACTGAGCTTTTGATACTGCTGTATGGAGAAAAGACTCTTTCAGTCACAGCCTGCTCTCACTCTTTGTTTAATGCACTTTCCCTGGTTCTTGCTGTGTTCCACAATAAAACTAAAACTTCCATTTTGAGAGGCTGATTTAAGTCTCTGTGGCACTCCCCTGGGGGTAATAAATACATATAAAGACATTACAAAGTGTACTTTGAGATCACACTAAGAAGAAAACAACCAGCCCAAGGGCTCTTAAGTCGACTGACCGTCCACGTGACGTATGCACAAGCAGCGTGATCAAGGTAGAGGTGGCTGGGCACACACAGTTTAGTGCCAACATGGCATATTTGAATTCTTCTTCACATACAACATGATCTGAAACCAAAATAAAGATCGGATGACTTTAGTTAAAATGTGTTTGTATAGAGAACTATGAGTACTGCTGCCTTTGTTGTTCAGTCACAACATTAACCCGTGTTTCGTGGAGTGACATGCTGTTACTATTTTACAGCGGCAATCTGTCAGGGGTGAAACGACTGTGTTTTCACCCGTTGCCTGGCAACATCAGAGTGACTCTGAAGTCCTCATGCAACACTGAACCTCTCAAAACAGTAGAATGGCAAATTTTGTGTACTTTCATTAGGCAAGATCTAAAAAGGACTATAAACCAACACTGACTTTACAGAGGAAGGTTACTCTTGATGGATGTGGTGTGTATTTATTGTCAGAAGAAGACATTCAAACAAAACATTTTACATCTTTTATGTCTTGCTCTGCATTTTACTGTTTTCTAATGACTCACCTGCAAATTTGACATGAAATTTGTTTTCTGGTTTGAGTATCTGGACGTAAAGTGGACAATTTGGAGCAAAGTCCTTGACAGCCCATGCTCTCAGGATTGTCTGGTGATCCTGAGAGAGAAACAAAAGTTATAATATTCCCCTCTGTAGTTAATGTCTGGATAATTATCTTTGTGATTGACAGCATGAATTATATAAATCTCTTTGAACTATTATTGCTAATTCATACCGCTGCTGTGCGATCCACCTCGTTACGACTGCTTAGTATAAAACAGGCCTCTGCATCGTCCATTCTGTCGAGACATTAAAAATACAATGTAAAAACAATTGTTATGCTGTCATTGTAAATTATATTTGTATTAAGATGTATAAAATAAATTATATTTCTAAGAGTGGTTTTATCATACCATACTTTAACATTTTACTAATAATTATAATTATAGTAGTATTTTTAAGTAGCAATACTCCTAACTTGAGTAAAAAAACACTCTTATCTTAGTTATCGAGATTAAAACAATAAAAAAGAAGAAGAGAATTATTTCAGAATATTGGTGAGTATTGAGTCATTTTCACTTTTTGTCTTGATTAAAATGTTACATAAATTAATGATTGAATGAATGTGGTGGTGGTTGGAGGGGCTGTAGGCACAGACTGTAGCTTACCACCACCAGGTGTGACTGTGGAGTGAATGAATAATGTAATGTAAAGTGTCTTTGAATCTTGAGAAAAGCGCTGTATAAAACTAATGCATTATTATTATTATTATTATTATTATAAATGGCTGTATCTCCCTCAAAAGCTGTACATATATTGAGTGTGTAGCTGCTTTGCATTTGATTAGTGGAGCCAGCACAGAGTCGAATGCAAAACAAGAGTGGGTGGATTTGAAATCTCGCCAGATGTAAGATGTGAGTCTGACACACTCACAATCTACATGTTTTAATTGCTCCATCAAAACCCAGAAAATCTCCACAGGTAGTTACATAAAACAATGTGAAAATATTCAGCCCGGCAAAAATAACTTTATTTCTTGACCCATTGTTGCTCAAATTACATGCATTAAATGATCAATTAAGCCACAAACTATCTAAAATGACATGAAAGTGGGCCACATTAGCGGTACCACTTTGAATGTCAATAGCATCTTTTACTGGATTTATAATGGAAAAAACATAAATAATATATGTCTCATGCTGTATAGAATGGTTTGCACTTATTTCCACTATAAACACTTTTGGGCTGATATGGCAAAGCACTGACTGAAGAGTCTAAGAGGTTTTTGTTTAGTTGAATTAAATGTATTTTGCAAATGGAGCAAGTCACTGTGAACAGCGCTCTTCACTAAGATCCAGCCTTTGATCAGTGGGTCAAGAGCACATCGACAGCAGCCTTTGAAATGTACTTTTTTGTTTGAGCTACAATTATGCCACTTAAAGCAATCGAATTAACATTTAATTCCACAGCACAGCTGCAGACAGAGACATACAGGTACAAAAAGCATTATAAGCTGAAGTAGTTTCCCTCACATTATTATGGTAGACTTAGTTAGGCTGGTTTAGCTTTGACTACCATAATTAGTCTAAAATATTGAAACTTTTGCCTGGTTAGTGGCCCTAAGATCATTATACATATGAATATTATTATTAATACAACTATCACTACAGTAACCAAAACAAAGCTTACTTTGCTCTGAGCAGATCCTGGTCCTTAAGCACAGACCCTTGTAGGTAGATCACTCGCTGTGACCACAGAGGAATCTGCAGAACTCTCCGCACCTGCAGGTCCATCTCACTCGGGCATAAAATCACCACGTAGTAATCCTAAAGCAGATTATACCAATGTATAAATGTGGCCAAGACACCCACCTGGCTTATGTATGAATGTTTTAGTGTGATAGTTGTGAGCTGTTTGGCGGTGGTCAGAGAGGCTGTAGCTATGTTAGTCTGCCCCAGGGCAGCTGTGTCTGGTGACGTTGCTTACTACCACCAGTGTGTGAGTGTGGAGTGAGTGAATAACGCACACAATTTTAAAACACTTTGACAAATCTAATGATGAGAGCATATCTGTGTTTTTTAGAGTAGTGTAGTAGTGTTATAGACCTCATTACAAACCTGTAGTCTGGGATGAGCATAAAACTCATTGAGGAAGTCCATGAGTAAGTCAATCTTGAGTGTACTGACACATAACACCACATGTTTCTCTGTCTGCGCTCGATGACGGCTGTAATTGCCTCCTGATTTCTGTCTCTCCATCCACAGATAGATCAGCTCTTCAAACTGTCAATACATCAGCCTAATTAACAATGACATCCACAAGAGCATGTGGCGCGTATCTTGATTGAATTTGGTTATTGAATTTCAGATCTCATCACCTGGAGGGGAAGGACCACCAGTGCCACACAGATCATGATGACAACCAGCAGCTGAGATGGCCAAATGCGTGGCGTGACATCTCCGAAGCCCACGGTGGAGAATGTAACGATACAAAAGTAGAAGGAATTGAAGAGAGAGAGGTTTTTGCCAGATCTCTCTAGATGCTGGATTCCACATGTGCTGTGAGAAAGTCAGAAGGAACAACAGCTAAATCATTCATGTTTACTGATGATTGCAATTGTAAAATACATATAAGTGGTAAGGTAGTAAAATATACAAATTTTGGTGGTTAGGGTTAGGGTTAGGGTAACCATGACCGGTATATGGTTTATTAAGATATTGGTTTTTGTTGTAGAAAAGAATTAGCATTATTACTTAATCTGTTGACACTTGTTTAGTTAAATCAATACTAAAAACAAATTACATTCAAACAGTTCTCTTACTCCATTATTAGTTAATAACCAAAAACTACTCACAAAGCAAAAAATAATCATATGGATAGTATTTTTACTTCTACTTGAGTACAATTGTTTTAAAGTAACAATATACCTACTCTACCCACATCTGGCTGACCACTATGCAGATACAATAAAGTCAAAACTAAAAAAGTCAACTATTAATTTATTCTCACCCAGTGAAGACAAGGCAGAGCAGCGTACAAATGAGGATGAGGACTTGGTTGAACATTGCTGAGTTTGTTCTCTGGATCGCTCTGTGAACATCGTTCTGCAGCAAAAAGCAAGGCAAAAACAAGGCAAGATAAAGTCAAACTAATGCCAAGATCAATTTTAAATTATTTACAAAACAATAAACATATATAGTGTCTGATATAACATGCACCTTTCTGTTTTTATGCCAAGTAAAGAAGTTCAAAACGGTGGTAAGTAATTGTGCCCTCTGGTGTGAGCACAAATAGCAGGTGTTTTAGCAATAACCAGTTAATGTGAGGATGTCTTCATAGATCAACATCAAGCACTGAGTGACTCACCGGCCTGGTTTATCTCATTATGGCCTTATTTAAGAATAGTTTATTAATAGTAGCATTTACTCACTATCATGTTTTCCAAAGCACATTTGGCCAACCAGCAGTTCAGAAACACAGGAATGAAGATGTTTCTCAAAGACGGCCAAAAGATCTAAGAGAGGTAAAAACATTACTGTTATGTGAAATTAATTAGATTATTATTTTAGGTTTATAATAAAAATGCTATATCATATATCATCTGAAAAAAATCAGATTAGGAGTATGTCCCTGTAAGGCCCTCTTTCCCCGTGATGACCATGCCCACTTCACTACAAAAGCCAAACTAAACAATAGAAAGTAGTAGCAAGGTGGGGTTTCTTCACAGAAACTAAGCATTTTCAGCTCCTGAGAAGGTCAGGGCCCCAGCATAAAGGATTACACAAACATTATTGAATGAAACAAAATACATACATACGAAATATACATCATTATCATGGTAGAACACAGAGAAATGTCAAGTTAGCATAATAGGGTCTCCTCAACTCAATGAAATCATTCATTCTTGGTTTATTACATATAAAAATACATTTACCGTGATTATAAAAGGGACTGTGTTGATCATCTCCAGGAGAAAGGACACTTGAAATATCTGCTCCCAAATGTTTCCCTAGTAAAACGACAAACTGTATTTTACACACTTTTACCTGAGCAAACAACAGGCAGCAAGTTGCCATGGTGATGTGCATTTTTATTGTCACATGTCACTTTCCGAACTGCACTTAATCTTTCACCTCCGGCTGACGCTATAATTACCATGTATCCTTAATGCAGCCTTGACAAGAATGGGCTCTAATTACTCCACTTATGGATTGTCAGTCTCATAAACTGCAAGTGACTAATTGCACAGAAGAGATTAATCTCGCCGACAGGCTTCGAGGCTGTGGGCCGTGTGTGTCTCACCTTGTAACTAAGATACATCAATAACATTGTCTCCAGAAAACTGATGATGGCCACAGTCACCTGGAGAAGACAAATGCATTTCCATATTAGTAAGAAATATTATGTCGCTTAAAGGCATCTGTATATTGTTTTTTTATGTTTCAATTAAGACTCAGTAAACAGCCTACAACTTTCCTTCAATTTTGATGCTGTAGGACGTACTAAACTTCTAGATGTTTTTGAGCAGTCCGGTAAAAATGAGTTAAATGTGTAACCATCCAACCAGACACAGTTGAAAGTGGGAGGGAATCTCAGTAGCCAAAATTGAATGATGTGCAGTTGTTAATGTCAAGCCCAGACCATAATAATAATAGATTAGATTTACTGTATATTGCGCTATACATCGGCTCAAGGCTTTCTCAACGTGAGTAAGTCCATTCACACAACAATTAACACTGATGAGAGTAAACTAACTCTGTAGCCACAGCAGACCTGGGGCAGACTGACAGAGATGTGTCAGCAATTTCATGCAACCTCTTCATTCATACAAAGGCAATGTGGGGAAAGTGTCTTTGCCCGGAGGAACAACAGCATTATTCATACCACCAAATGTCCGTTTAAAGGAAGAATGCTTTCTCACTGAGCCATTGCCACCCCAATATATACAAAAGTTGATTAGTTTACTGAAATCCTCTACAGCTACATCACAATAATTATTTCATGACCTACTTGAATAGCCCAGACAGCAACCTTCCTATCAACCCAGAAGATCAGTTCCCTATTGGAAAAGAGAACACAAAAAAGCTGAAGTATATTAATTGTAATGTAATTTGTCTCATTTTGCCTAAAAAGAAACCATTTTGGCTGCTCACCAGTTAATTTCCCGGTCTTGAGTGGATGCATTAGACAGACAGTCCACACTGCATAGACATAAATGAGAGCAAATAAGTATTAAATGTATTTCTAGTGTTTTCAGAGAGGACCCACCATTTTGTGTTACTGCTGGCGCTGCTGGTCTGCCCGCCGCTGTGGCTGCTGTGGCCGCTTTGAATGGGGTTGTCTGTCACCACTCTGATTATGTACAGCAGACATGTAAGCAGCTTCAGGCAGAAGTTGAAAACACGAATCCTTAGGCCTTCATTTGAGAGACAGGGAATAATCCATTTAAATGTACTGTAGCAACTTTTGTATCATGAGACAATAAAGAAATGTGCTGCAAAAAGTAAAGTTGTTAATATTTTACATTTGTGTCTATGCTTCTGTCTCTACTCTTTATATGGGTTACCCTTTAAAAAACCTGTTAGTTCTCAAAGGAGACAAATGTAGGGTTACTTACTAGATCTTTGGTTTTTAATGAAGAACAGCTTCAAGCGCTCCTTAAAGGTGTTTTCATTCACGTAAAACTCCACCTGAACCCTGGCAAGGAAATGTTACAATTATCAGTGAGTGCCACTTACAGCTGCTTTATCGATACATAAGGACACGTTTAGACACATGTATGACGTAAACATGGCAATGAGCAGAGTAAAGGCAGACAAAACAGTGGAACCAAAGCTGCCAAAGAACTATGTACAAACAAGAAAATAGTCAAAGCTTTGGGGTGAAAAGAATATGTATACTTTGGCAGTAACTGAGCCACACTACATAACATAAGTGAGCTTTGATCCAGAAATCCAAACATTTTCAAAACAGTGGACGTGCATCGAATGTCAAAAGCAAAAACCAGTGGGAGGTCAGTGAATAGCAGGTGAAACCTCAGTAATAGGGGATTTGACACATTTTATTACATTTTCATAAAAAAAAGAGATCTCAGAAGAGAGTACTTGAGAAAAATACAAAGTAAGCATTAACAAAACATTAAAGTAGCCTAGTGTAAAAAACAACAACAACAACAACAACTTCAGGCTAGTTCTGGTGTTTGATCTCTGCATGAATCAACAAGCTACTTAGAGTCTATACTGTATTGGTTGTAATTACGGTAGAAAAATCTCCTTTGCAGACAAAGTCCCAACTAGGCTGATTGTTTTGACTGAATATTCTACATTAAAATATTAATAAATCCTCAAATATCCATGCAGGGCTTCAGAGACAGATGTCACGTGTGAGGGTCGCACAGTCTCATCCTCCTACTCAGAGCCACACGCGCATGTGAACGTGCATAATGGCGCGCGTAATGGCCCTAATCAGCTCCTGTTGAGTGCTCAATTATCTGAACTATAGTCTGACATTAGTCATTCAGCGGACTCTTTAAAAGTTTTTTTTTATTTTTGCACGTAACAAAAAGTGAATCGCTCCATAGTGTTTCCGTATTTGTTTTTTTCCGTGACAGTAAACACGGGATTAAAGCAATGCCATAGTTTATCTAATGTGTGTTAGCCCTACCTCTGACCGCCATCACTACCAATAGCCTCCGACCTCCAGGTTCCCACGGCCGTACTGACCCATGTCGGGATGACGACGCCGGCGCCAGGCTCCATACTGAGGATACTGCGACAACCTGTAGCTGCGTGGTGCGATGTTCTACTGTTTATATCCACGCACTCTTGGCTACAGCGTAATAACACTTCCTTTGTTTTGTTTAGCTACAATAAGAGAAAAGGCTAGGCTACAGAATAAGCTACAGCACCTCAGGAATAATGTGAATTGTGCTTATGTAAACTCTTTTCAACATTTCTTCTCCCTCTCCCGCTTTCTCTCTCGGCTTGTTTCCACAGCAACGATGCTAAGACAGGAATAACCTGATGCAGTTGCATGCCCCTCTTCAGCAGCGGACTGTAAACACTTACTGTGGCACATAAAGGGGCGGTAAATGATTGGCACAAATATTTCAGGTGCCATCTGGTGAACTGTGAGTCATCCTCTGGACCTGTGAGGCAGGACTGCATCTGTCCACCATATAAAGACCCCTGACTTATGCTATCCACAAGCAGAGTCAAAGGATCTTTTTCAGCAGCAGATGGCATGGAAAAAGCCTGTTTGACGCTCCAATCTCCATGCAGGATACAATAAAATGTAACCATGCATGTAGACTTAGCAAACAATTATTCTGACTCCAATTTTGACTTGTGAGAGAAACATTATCACAAGGCTTTTACTAATTTACCAAAATACACTCACTGGCCACATTACGTACATAATAAAGTGCGTCATCTGCAGCCCATGTGCTTCAAGGCTGTATGTTCAGAGGTGGTTTTCTGCAGACCTTGGTTGGCCATTCTCCTCAAACCACTGGAATATGCATTTTCCCCTCTGAACTGCCGCTCATATTTTGTCTTTCTGGGTTCATTCTCAGTATAGACAAAAGATAGTTTATGAAATACTCAGACCAGTCCAGGTTCAAACCACTCTCCTCATTAATGTTAAACTTCTTTATCATGGCTTTAACAGTCAAAAAGGTATACCTAATAAAGTGGCTGGTGTGTGTGTGTGTAGGTATTAGCAAATGTGTCTTTACCACCATTTGAATATTTGAGCATGATCCGGTATCTGTCTTTAGTCTTTAATTACACTGTAAAATAAAATGGCTCCAGGGATGCACATCTCTACATCAGCCAAAAAAGATAACTTCAAATATTAAGGTCTAGAAACAGCCAATCATTTAATATTGGTATCAGCCTTGATTTGTCATATTGGTGCAGCCCTAGTTGGCTCTTACAATGATTCAAAGACAACATTGTGTCACATGTTTTGAACCCAGATGGACAGATGTTAAATGGAGGAACAACTGGGACGGAGGGAAATACTTTCATTAGAGCTAATGTTTTTGTGCGTTTGTTTGTGCATCTCTTATGCATGCCTGGTTTCGAAAAGGGAACATCTGAGTAACTGATGGCAGATGTGACCAGTGACATTTTCAAGTTGACTCACAGCTGTGAATAGAAGGGAATATCAAATATAGAAACTAGGCCTGTCGTCCCCGACAGCAAGGTGTATATATATGTATATATGTATGTATATCGGCGAAACGGCCCCATACGTCTGCCCCATACGTCTGCCCCATACGTCTGCCCCATACGTCTGCTACAACTGTCCCAGGAACCTTAATCAGACCCTGTGATTTCAAAGGGTTTTAATATTGTTAACAAGCAATCAAGAGGCCTCGCCCCCAAACCATGACAAACATGGGAAGGGTCTATTTGACTTTTTTGATTTGTCTGGATGTTTGGGAAGAATGTTTTTGCCAAATTTGGAAAATTCCCCAAAACTACATTCTTCTTTCAGTCTATAGGGGGCGCTATGGAGGTAACTGCCATCATATTAGTCAGATGTGTTCAGGACCGGGAGGTAATTAGGTATTTCAGGTTTGAGCCTAATCGGGCAAAGTATGTGCAATTGCCCGGATCAATGTGCCAAAATTCACGCGATTTCGTTTATGTTCAGCAGGATTATTGTCTCAATAAATGTCCATGAAAACATTTATTAGTTAATTATTTAATTGTCATTAATCGAAAATGTACCAAACTCAATCCAGTTCTGCATCTTCATGATATGTACCTGTGTGCAACAGTTGAAAAAGATCCAGCCCATAATTAATTAATTACATAATTAATATTCATCGAAGAAGTACCCAAATCGATACAGTTCGGCGTCTTTATGGTATGTAGCTGTGTGCAAATATTGAAACTGATCCAGCAATGCATTTTTAAGTTATCGCGTTCACAGCTAGGATCTGCGGATGCAGACGAACACCGACGTGATTCCACAATATCGTCGTTTCGCCGATATAATTACCAGCACTAATTAAGATAAAGGCACAACTTTATTTACAAAAATGTACACATCGTATTCTTAAGTAGGTGGTAATTTGAGTTATCAAAAACATTCATTATGGCACCATGGTGTGGACCATTATTTCCTCTTTGGGGCACTTAGAAATATGACCTGTTCCCTACATAAAATTAGGGAAACAACAGGGGAGTACAGGGGGGAGCAGGGCCAAAAAGTATCCTGTGGGTGGATATACGTCAGCTAACTGTTAACATACTCGGCAGGATTATAAAACGAGAATGATTCTCCGATGAGCTCATCCTCAAACAATGTGCTTCATGTTTCTCCATCTGCAACCTTTTTTCCTTTTCTCTTTTCATTTTTATGGCCCCTCTTCTCTTCCTTCATCCTGTCATCCCCCGTCCATGTGTAATGCTGGTGAGTTAATGAGGCTTTCTCACCGTCCCAGCCCCAGGAAGTGTGCTTTTCTTCATAAATGGTGTTTGGAGTGGAACACAAACGTTTGCCATATCAGCTCTGTAGCATACATAGGTGATGATATGGTGCCATGTGGCTGAGTGTGGTGAGCTCATTTCCAAAAAAGTTGTTGACATTTTGAAGAAAAAGCATTAAAGAATTAGGACTTTTGACACATTTTATTTGTCTTCAATTGTTGCAACAAAAACATCCAGTTGTTCAGTCAGTTATAAACATTATATATATATTGGTTATTGTTTCAACTGTATAGTAATGGGTGACACATTGTTTGACAGAAATTCCACTGAGTGTGTCAGTAAACTTGAGATAGCGTCTCATGGCCTTTCAAAGCATTGGTGTAGTCACTCTTCTAACTGGACGTCTTATCTCTTCAGCCTGTAATTTCCACCTCCGAAATGTAGTTTGTGGTTTTAGTCTTGACTGCGGTGAAGGAAAGAAAAGAGATAATCGTAAGGTATTGCAGTTCAGTCACAATGGCGTGTTCAAGTTGTTGATAATTGGAGGTAAAGTTATGGTCAAGCTAATATGAATATATTTGTAAACTTGGGTTATGTAATTTTACACAGTTTGTTGTTTTGACAGTTTCTAATCCAAATCAAATATTGAATTCTGTTCCAGAACGTCCACTTTATTTTGTTTAGACACACGGAGTTCGTTTAAAGTTATTCAAAACATTTTCTGCTGCAAATGAAAATGTCCTGCAGCAACATTTGTGCAACAGTATTTCAGGAATTTATTGTAAACTTGGAGCCATAAGTAATTAGATAATTTGTAGTATTTGTCATCTTGAAATGCTTCTTCTTGGCTTTTTGCTTTTCTTTGAGGGTTTGAACGATGGCCTTAAGCAGTGATTGTTTAACCTGTAAACATTTGGCAAGGGATATTGCAGAACTGAGAAAACACAGAGCCCAGTGTGAAGGGGGTTAAAGTTTGGAGGTGGTGCTTCCAACACTCTCATGATTTGGTCCAGATGAAAAGGAGAAAAGCACTCTACTAAAGTAATTAGCTTTCTCCAGGACCACTGAGACGTCAGGTTGGCCGCACGTCTGGATGCTGGTTTAGTTTGTTTGCATTCTTTTGGCAGTGGTCTTCAGCTCTGATTGTGTGCGCTTGCTCTCTGAGGTGGGAGGGCCCAACTGATGTCACTGAGTGCAGCAAGCTGATCCTGAAAGAGGCCCTTTGTTGGCAGCACGAGTCAGCCTTAGTCTCTTCGAAACACTCTCGCCGGGACCGGAGTGAGGAATGGCATCATACAAACCCCCCGGATGCCTGCTCAACTGACACATCTGCAAATCAACCACCATCCCGGGTCAAATACTGAACGAATGGATCGATGTGTGTTGAAATAGGGGACTTTACCGAAGACAAAAGACATGGAAAACATGGAGTCTCTCCGAAGAAAAAGTTGGTAGACTTTTACTGGACAGCTGCGCCTGATTCTGTTTCGGGATTTGCGTTGAAAAAAGGATTTACAGCTGGATAAAATACACTTTTTTCAACATTCATTTTTGTTTTTCTTTACATTAACTTTATGATTTGATGTTTTTTGGACATATCTAGACAGGAAACATTTGTGGGATATCTGATTAGATAACTAGCAGCAGAGATTTCAAGCGGGAAGAGCGAGTAAGCAAATGAAAATGTTGGAGATATGTCTGAAATTGGTGGGGTGTAAATCTAAGAAAGGCCTCTCGTCCTCATCCAGCTGTTACTTGGAAGGTAAGATGTCACAACTTTGAAGTTATCGTCTCTCCATTTGTTCCTACATTGTGCTACTTCTAAGAAAGACCAGCTTTGACATATTTGCAAATATAAAGAATATTTAAGATCCATGCTTGTGTGAAGGGCTATCTTTCATTTTGGCTTCAATCTAAACAATGACTTGTGTGCTGTGGAAAAAGTGGGTAGGGGGAGGGTGAGGGGCCAGACACACTGGCTGCTAGCTGCAGAGGAAAGAGCTGGAAAAAGAGACAGTAGAGAATACATGGAAATCTGAATCCTGGCGCTGTCTCACTTAACTCTTGTTTATAAGAAAAGACATTACAATCTTGGCTCCTATTAGCTGTGTAGGTCTGTGAGGATAGTCAAATGGATTAATAATTAATAACATATTCAACTGGACCTTATTTGTGCATCAATACTTGGCAGTACAGCATTGTTATCATTCTTCATAGTTTATCTATAATTAAGGCTTTGTTTAATTGTTGTGCTATTTAGTATTTATCCGTATACATTCTTTCAAAACTGAATTTATTAGACCTAATAGTTCTGGTACAGTCCCCACTGAAGTAATGACAGTGATGTAAAGCCCCTGGTCCATATGGGGGAGCATATCCCATGTTGAAATGTACCACCCCAAATGAAACCTTTTAATTAGACTTCATTAGATTGAGGGCAATTATTTTTAAGTAATAAAATGCTAATTTGAAGCAGGAGTGTTGCTTAAAGTAGGCAAACCAGACAATTCGGTGGGTTTGCATCAGGCAAGGGACTCCCATTTTTAGATTGCTTGTAATGTGTGTTTTTTTAAATAAGTTGTGAGTTGTGACTACTCATTTTGTAACAGGTTTTCCTTTTTTGCTGCTGCTTTGTGTTAAATTAGTTTTTTGTGTGGTGGAAAATACTTTTTACAGCTTGAACCAGAGTTTCTTAACCTTCTGCCACCAGCTGGAATCTCTTTTTAACAAATATTAGCAACATGGGGAGGCTGAAAAATGAAAAGAAAGGAAGTTTTTGACTGGCACAAACATTAGTTTTGGGGCCGCTATTAACTTATGATGGCTAAGGATTGTATTAATACACACTACTTGGACCAGGCAATGTTCCTCTCATCATTGTGTAGTTTCATATGTATTTTGCTTGTAGCCATGCAGTCGTACATGAATCCTTTTATATGTTCTGTTCACATTTAATTATATTAAGTGTTGTGTCTGTATATAAACCAGGACATGACGCAGTTTCTCCCAATGCAAAGCCAGGGGAACTGCTATAGACGATAACAGGCCTTTTTTTAAATGCATTTCTGTTCAGTTGGCTTTTCCCGTGACTGTGCTTTCATTTTCCTTTTGAGGGTGGGTTGTGTCAGCGTGCTGTCACCTTCTCACAAAGCACTGTGGTATTTCAGCCCTGTAAAGTGGGCATATGTGGCATCATGGCCCAACTGCTCACTCACTGCATACACTGCATACTTAGGGTCTGAGTTAAGATATAGTCTAACTTCAGCCCAAATCTGCATCACGCTGGAAAGACTTGCACAATTCATCGCATTCTAATTGAAATTGGTCACAATTAGCAAATGAGTCTGCACAAAACAAAATATGTGAAAAAAACCTGCTTACCTTGTAGGTTTATCCACTACAAACATGTTCTGAAAGGCCTGCGATTCTTGTAGAAGTTTAACAGTCTTTCAAGTGCTATTGCTTCCAAGCAGATTTAAAATGTGTTGTCAACGGAATCTTGGTTTGTAGAAGTCATCTTTGCTTAAAATAATCTCGCAGTAAATTCTAAATTCTGCTATTCCTGTAACATGTCAACAATACCATGTGACTAGCCATGAGCCTTTCCTTTTTGTTCGGGCAGTGGTTGTTTCAACCTTGTGACTCAAGTAGCCATAAGAGTTTTAAGTCGTTCTCTTCTCTGGATAGCATATCCATTCAGCATCATAAACAAGTGTTTCCCAAATGCCAGGTCAGGATTCAAAATCGACAGATCAGGTTATTGAAGGGTGACTATTTTAATTACACAGAGCCTAGAAGCTGCATTCAAATTCTGTAGTAAGATACAATACCCGAGCAAGAAAAAGATCACAGGTAAAGCCACTACATCAGACCAAAAACCAATGCTCTAACCATGAGGAAGTGAGCATTATAATGTAAGTCAAATTGGGTAGGTTGCCTAATTTTCTTCCCATTTCCAGGAATTTACAACTTAAAGGGTGTTGAAATTCAAGGGAAAGGTCTGTAATTAGCATAAGTTCAGGTTAAGGCTCTTTGAACCTGCACCTCTTACCTGTACACATCCACTTACAACGACTGGGGAAATTCCTTATTTGGGGATATTCTCACGGTCTTTAGTTGTCAAGCCTTCTCCAAAAAATGAAAGCTAAGCGGGGATAATCCAGGAAATGAAAAATGTTGAGGAGAGCTAGGGCACTCGGGTCACATGGTTTGGTTTTCTGCAGTAATCAAACAGCTGATGGCCGGTCAGTGGGTGCTCACGATATTGAAGGGGAAATGAAAGGGTTGACACGTTGCTGAATCGTCCGGCATGTGGAGAAGTCAAATGGGAAAACCATCACACAAGAGCAGTGCATACCAAACAAACGCCTACACAACTCTCATGCTTTCACATTTCATATGTATTATTTGACTTTACTGATTCACATGTAGTTAATTCATCTTTTTTTTTTTCATTGTGTGTTTTTGTTTAGAAGCACTCCAGAAACCAGACTTTGAGGGCCAAGGTCTGACAGAAGCGGCCCGCTGGAACTCCAAAGAGAACCTTTTGGCCGGTCCCAGTGAGAATGACCCCAACCTGTTTGTGGCACTTTATGATTTTGTGGCCAGCGGTGACAATACACTCAGCATTACAAAAGGTAAACAGTCTTCACTAAGTCTCACATCTACAGTGAACGGTATTCTCACCTTTTATTGTGTTGAACTGGAATGAAAAGAAAAACAACCTTATCTGGCCTTATCCATTTCCTCATGACCCTTACTTTCTGACACTGGAGTCCACCCCTTTTTCCACTGGACCAACTGTAAAACAGCCGTGAGCGATTGCACAGACAAAGGAAGGAAGAACATATTGTACGCATTAAAAAAAGAAAAACTGTCTTTTATAGATTAGTTTTAGGGATGCAGGCAATATGTGATAACTACTCTGTCTTGGGTATTGTAGTAAAAATATGACTGGCAGTGGCACCGTTTGGGTATTGCATTGTCTAAATTAATGTTATTTAGACAGAGATAAAAGACCACTGTATTTACTTGTCAAACAGACCAAACCGAGACTGGTATTTCCTGATCTTTTTTATAATTTTATTTATATATTTATATTACATTATTTTTGGCCAACTGGCTAAACTGGGATTAAAACCAGGACTAAACTGGGATTAGATTAGTATTAAATTATGGCTTCAGCCTATACTTAAATTATGTTTTTTTTTTTTTTTTTGTTCCCAAGAAATATCCACATAATTTCTGTTCAGTCAGTTGCAACTAGCCTTAACATAGGGCATAATTGAAAGTTAGATAGATAGATATTGCTATATAGATATAGCTATATATAGATAAATATTGAGATATGTAGAATATAGTCGAGCTGCACAATAGATATCGCAAAATTAAAAAAAATCCTTAATTTACTCCTACGTCGGCCTCGTTTTAGTCCTCATTTAATTTTAAGTTTTGATTTTGATGCAATTACTATTTTTTCTTAATTTTACTTGCATCAAGCGATTATCGACCCAATATTCAACGTTATGGAAGATCAAATATTTAACTTGTGCAACACTATAATACAGGCAACAGAAATGGTCTAATTTAGGATGTTACTAATATTGGATTTGAATGTTTGACTAGGTGAGAAGCTCCGTGTGCTGGGTTACAATCACAATGGTGAGTGGTGTGAGGCCCAGACTAAGAATGGCCAGGGTTGGGTGCCATCCAACTACATCACTCCGGTCAACAGCCTTGAGAAGCACAGCTGGTACCACGGTCCCGTCTCACGTAATGCTGCAGAGTACCTGCTCAGCTCGGGCATCAACGGGAGCTTCCTGGTGCGGGAGAGTGAGAGCAGTCCAGGCCAAAGGTCTATTTCTCTGCGATACGAGGGGAGGGTCTACCACTACAGGATCAACACTGCGTCAGACGGCAAGGTACTATCATTTACTCTGTACCAACAGGCATACAATTTGGTTATAGAAACTTTATATAGGAATATGTGACAAATGATATTAAGATACAAATTTAATGAAAGAGTATAAACGTGCATTTATAAGCAATGGCAGCATTTGTCATGTTTGTGCTAAATTATGAAAGAAAATTACTAATAAAGTCAGTGGCTTCTATGGAACCGACTAAAGTGGCCACAGTGTGGTTTTCTGCTGCTGGAGCCTGCTTCAAATATAGTTAGAGGAATCAAACAGGCATTTTCACTATGGAATCGCTGCTCACTGTTTTTCTGAACAATTTTCTGAAAACCTTAGAGATTCTAGTGTGTGAAAATGATAGTAGATCTTTGGTTTCTGTAATACCAGTCCGCACCAGTCTCTTCCATGTCACTAAGACCCACTTTTAAATTCCCATTTTGACGCTCAGTTCCTTTTTTAAATGTATATTTTTTGTTTTTGTTTACAATACAAGCCACCAGTGTCAAGTTAGCTGTATCAGTATTTAGTCTGTGACGCAAAGGTAGGGTTAGCTTGAGGCGTGCTAACTATGACTGGTGTGTCTAGTGCTTGGAGTAATGAGCAGCAGCAGGCGTGAGCTTGGCCAGAGACAGACACTGACGCCCAGGCTAAGACATACATAAGCACAGACAGATGCAGCCAAGTATGCATGCACACACATGGACAAATGGGTGAGCGCAGAGAGAGAGAGAGCCTGGCATGCAACACACACATGCTTACTTGTCTGGTATTGTTTTCCATCCTCCCACTGAGAGCTACAAGTCAGGAGTCTGGTATGAGAGACTTCTGCAATTTAAGATGACCTCAGTCCCCTCCTTCTCATGCATTAACGCACAAAACGGTTGATTTATATCGTATGTTAATGTTTTTAGAATGTCTGTATATTGTCTGTATGGTGGCTTTTACTTGCACAAAGAGAGGAGCGGTGAAGCAGAGTATAGATTGAAGATTAGGTCATTTCTCCAAAGCTTATGTAAGAGTTGGACAATGGAAAAGACGGTCTACTGAGCCCTGACCAACATCCTCCCTGCTGTCAGCTTGTTTAAAAGCTGCAGTTAAAAGCTGGTTAGTATTTAGAGAAACTATGAAGTTATTTCTTCTCTTTCCACTATGTAATGTTTATTTGTGTTAGGGAATCAGGGGGAAAGAGGGCCTTTAAAGGGAAATGCATTTAATATGAGCTTTATCAACAGAGAGGAAAAACGGCTCCCAAAAAGACATTACGTTCATTTAATATTGCACTTGCGTAAATTGTTATAAGGGTACCGTATTTTCCACACTATAGGGCGCACTGGATTATAAGGCGCACTGTCAATGAATGGTCTATTTTCAAACTTTTTTCATATATAAGGCGCACCGGACCATAAGGCGCATTAAGCGAAAACAGTCAGACAAGTCAGTCAGTCAAACTTTATTAAACGCGTTCACAATAACTCTCAACATTGTTCAAACGTTAATGGGCGTATTCACAATAACTTTCAACCTTGTTCAGTTGTAACACGTAAAAA
>JAVQKC010047888.1:0-22147 GCA_036025475.1 Philypnodon macrostomus | reverse complement strand
GGCAGACGTACGGGGCAGACGTACGGGGCGACGTATGGGGCAGACGTACGGGGCAGACGTATGGGGTCGTTTTCGCCGATATACACTTTGCTGTCGGGGACGACAGCACAGGCCTTGTTCTTACATACAGTAATTGATGTATATAGCAAGCTGTGTACATTTATTGTAATGCCTTTTAGCTGTTGACATTTCTTATATTGCTATTTGTAAGCAAATGTGTTTTTGCAGCACACAGCTGTCAGTTGAACTAATAAATAATGACAGAGAATAGCCATTAAGTCAAGATCAAATTCAGATGAATGGAGTCTGGTGTGGCTCTCTGAATGAACAATAATATATAGTGTAATAAATTAAAGTGTGCCTTATAAACCACACATAGCTATTTATTCACTTATTTATTTATTTATGAATCTTGACACTAGTAAACAAATATTTACACAAATGGGCTGTCCATATTGAGGTTGAATAAATGTTTGTTATTCATACCTGTTTAGATTAAAAAATCTTTAATTTTCAGATTAATCTCCTGGCTTTTGTTTTCTGTCCAGTGTCTGCTGTGAATCCTATCAGTCCTGAAGAGCCCTCTGGCCTTTTGTCCCCGAGCAGCACGGTGAGGAGTCTGACCAAAGACCTGCAGCATTCTTTAGATTTAGCCAGTGCCACAAGTGGAGACAAGGTGGTCACAGCACAGGTAAGCTGACTGTAAACATCTAATGTTGTGAAGTCATGAAATATTCACTATATTTATTCTGTCTTTAGGAAAATGAGGATGAACAGCCCTCCTCTCAAAGTGGAAGTCCATCTCCGGGCTCTCAGCGTCCGCGCTCTAACTCTGGAAGAGAACTGACTGATGAGGTACAACTCTTACTGTTCTTTAATGTTTTAGTTACATAATCACTTTGAATCCAAGCAACAACAAACCATTTACTCTCACAAACCAGGAAATCCTGGCGAGTGTGATGATTAAGAATCTGGACACTGGGGAGGAGATCCCTTTAATTCAAGCAGAAGAGAAACTCCCTGCTGGAATCAACCCCCTGACCCTGCATATCATGAGGAGGACCAAGGAGTACATCACGTGAGCAGAAACTTCAAATTATTTTTTTTTTTTAAGGAAGCAACTCTTATATTTAGACACTCTTCATCTGCAGGAATGATGCAGCACAGTCAGATGATGATGACAAACCCCAAGCTCCATTAGCAGACACTGATGGTGGAAAACTAAAACAGAAAACGTAAGATTGCCTTTTGGATTTTCTTTGTATATAATAATTAACCGTGACTAACCCCAAATAAACCATTAACTCAGAACTCAGTTAAAGAAATTCCTGGGCAAGTCTGTGAAGAAAGCCAAACATCTTGCTGAAGAGTATGGAGAGAAGGCAGTTAACAAAGTGAAAAGTGTTCGTGATGAAGGTAAAGTCATTCTAATTGAATTGTTCAGCAAATAAAGCTTTGTTTCACTGTATCATAAATGTAAATAAAATGCAACATTGATTAATGATTTGTGTTCTGTGTGCTGGTCTCAGTGTTTCACACAGATCCAGATGATCCTTCCTCTAGTGATGATGAAGGCATGCCCTACACCAGACCTGCCAAATTTAAAGCAGCACACAGCCTTAAGGGCCCCTTTGACTTTGATCAAATTAAAGTTGTGCAGGATTTGAGTGGAGAGCACATGGTAAAAGACACTTATGTTTTTGTCATACACATACTGTACCCACATAATGTTGTATATTTGAGTAGTTGCGTTGTTTCCTTAGGGTGCTGTTTGGACCATGAAGTTTTCTCACTGTGGAAGGCTACTAGCAACTGCAGGACAGGACAATGTAGTTCGTATTTGGGTCTTAAAAACTGCCTTTGACTATTTTAATAACATGAGAATAAAGTACAACACTGAAGGTATTCACATTTATGTTTTACAGTCAGATGTTAAGTCATGTCTAGTTATTTCAAACCAACATATTCTTTCATTGTTCAGGTCGAGTTTCACCCTCTCCATCTCAGGAAAGTCTATGCTCCTCTAAATCAGATACAGATCCAGGTGTAAGTAGATTTTTGTCTGATCATAACTACAGAAGCACATGTAGTTTTACCATAATAATGCTTTCACTTATTTCAGGCAAGTTGTGTCCCAGAAGATCCAGACACAGATGACAGGAGCGCCCCTTTTCGTCAAGTTCCTTTTTGCAAATACAAAGGTCACACAGCTGATCTATTGGACCTGTCCTGGTCAAAGGTGATGCCTCCTTTTCAGTTTGTTTGTTGTTTTTTATAGTTTTTCATCTGCATTTTTGTTTATGTTGGTATGTTTTTTGTTATAGAACTTTTTCCTGCTGTCTTCATCTATGGACAAAACAGTCAGATTATGGCACATATCCAGAAGGGAATGTCTGTGCTGTTTTCAACACATAGATTTTGTCACAGCTATTGCTTTCCATCCCAGAGTAAGTCACAGCATAATTATTTTAACAATATTTCGCATGTTTACTTTTGAAACTGAATTTTTTTTATGGCTTACTCAGGATGACAGATACTTTCTAAGCGGTTCTCTCGATGGAAAGCTGCGACTTTGGAACATTCCTGACAAGAAGGTGGCGCTGTGGAACGAGGTAGACGGCCAAACGCGGCTCATCACTGCAGCGAACTTCTGTCAAAATGGGAAGTACGCAGTAATCGGCACCTATGATGGTCGATGTATCTTCTATGACACAGAGGTACCAAGAGAATTGTAACGTTTTTGCTTTGAAACATGTTTGTGCTTTTAGGACAGTTGCTAATCTAAAAGGTTTCCTGTGTTTGAACTAACAGCGTCTAAAGTACCACACTCAAATTCATGTGAGGTCGACTAGAGGCAGAAACAAAGTGGGACGCAAAATCACTGGAATTGAACCTTTACCAGGAGAGAATAAGGTACGTTATTAGAACACAGAAATTTAGATATTTTTTTTTTTTAACAACGGTCTATTATAATGTTTAACAGATTTTAGTGACCTCCAACGATTCTCGCATTCGCCTTTATGACCTGAGGGACTTGTCTTTATCCATGAAATATAAGGGTTATGTCAACAGCAGCAGTCAGATCAAAGCCAGCTTCAGGTGAATATGGCCGTAAATCGACAATTTAATACTACTCAATGTTGTCAATTTGTTTTAACTTGTTCCTTTGTTCCCACAGCCACGACTACTCTTTTATAGTGAGTGGCTCAGAAGATAAATATATCTACGTATGGAGCACTTACCATGACCTGAGCAAATTCACTTCTGTACGTCGTGACCGCAATGACTTCTGGGAAGGGATAAAAGGTACTGTAACTGATATATATGAATACTGTCCAAATAAATGCTTTTAGGTTAAAAGTTTCCCCAAATTTGCAGCACTTTTAAAAATCTATTTACATTTTTAATGCAGCAACTTATTTGACACTGTGAATTTACTTTTGTTAAAATCTTTATCTACTGTACTTTTTCACTTCAGCACACAACGCAGTGGTCACTTCTGCAGTTTTTGCCCCACAACCCGGTCTGATCGTCCCACAGGAGAGCGCGGCTGAGAAACCTGAAGCTGAATGCAAGAGTCTGGACTCCACAGACTCGGAGACTATCCCCTCAGGTAGTAAATAAAAAAACACTAATACTTTATACACATTTAACAAATGAGATCGTCAAAACAAATGCATATGTCAACACTTCTTTTCATAACATTTTCTTTGTCTTTCACAGGAGCACTAAAGACAGATCACACAGAGGTTTTACTCTCTGCTGACTTCACTGGAGCTATCAAGGTTTTCATCAATGTTAAAAAGTACTGAGCAGCACTTCTGTCATCTCGATTTATTCAGCTACCTAACAGATAATGCTTTAAAACAACAAGCTGGAGATAGGGGACAAACGAACGGGACGAAAAAAACCATCATCTTCAAACCTTGAAACTGTGAACTGCACAAAGACATACTGTATCAGTGTCATGTTTTGGCAAAGAGAGTCCTGTCTAAACTGGTTGTTTTAAACTGTACGGACGAGATAACGAGTTTGAAGACTTAATTAAATGGGCACCTTACTATTTTTCTTCTCTCAAAACCTATACATTTCAAGGCTTTTTTCCTATCAGACATCAATCTGTTTCTTGTGTGTGAATGATGTAAGTTGGTGGTGGTTTGAAAATGTAATTTACCTGTTATATGTGCCTCAAAATCTGGATACCTTTGTCCTAAAAATGTATCAAATTAATGAAGCCAAAAGTACAGGAGATCTGAAGATAGTTCCTTCTTACTGGGGCTGTTTTAGTACTGGCTCATAATTACTTTTGATACTTCAATGAAAAAAGCACATTTCATTATAAAAACTTTTACTGTATAACACTGCGTACTTACTGCTTTTGTAAACCAAATGTTGCTATATTAATTTCCTCAATAAAACCCCACACAAACATGTTCTCTCAATACATAGTTTTACTTAAAAATGCATCATTGCCACAATCATACTTTTGTTAAACATACATTCATCACTTAGTGTGATTTTTGTTGTTTGCTTTCACAGCTTTTGCAGCAACATTTCAGATTATACCTCTAAAAAACAAACATTAAAACAAAGAATAATAACGCTGTTGAAACTTCATTATACAAAATAGTGCTGGAAAACAAGGTAACGCAGTAGCAGTTGCTGTTGCTGTTTTGAATGGACGGGCCGAGGAGGTGATAATTGAGATACAAGTCAATGTTTGCTTTTCTTAGATTTTTTGTGGGAACGATGTGGTGAGCGGGAACGGGACCTCTGTCTTTTGTAATCTGGAGAAGGAGACCGGGACCGTTTGGACCGTTTCGGAGACCTTGACCTAGTTGTGAAGAAGAGCACATTTAAAAGTCTATCAATCGAAAACAAATTACCGTAGTATTAAATGGTACATAGGTGGATTACAAAATATGTTTTACTTTGATCGTGAAATGCTCCTTGACTTCCTCCCATTTGAGTCTTTGCTCCGGCCTTGCCCTCTGCTGCTATCCTCTCTTTTTCTCTCATCTTTCGACCTCTCTTTTGATGATGATCGCTTGCTGTCTTTATCATCTTTGTCGAATTCCTTAGTATTATAATTAGAGTTAAATATTTTTTTCGATTTGAGATTTAGTTAAACTATTTCAATGGCTTACCCTCTGTAGCAGCTTGTTCCTGTAGTACTCCACCTGCTGCTGGATGCTCATACCAGGCTTCTTCTGCCTTTTACCAGACTCTAGTTCATCCTGCAGCTTCACCACCTTCACCTAAACAAAAAACATAATTACCCACTGTGCTTATTTAGAAATTGGAGCCATGAGAATTATTTATATTTAGTTTTGGAGAAACATATTACTGTGGAAGATGTCACACTTGCCTCTAGCTCTCTTAAACGCTTCCTTTTGCTCTCAGACATTTGAAAACTTCTGAGGGATCTCTGGAAATCTGCACTTTCATATTTGGAGGAAGAGGAGCAGGAGTCGCTGCTATCACTGTCAGAGTCGTCAGAGCATTCTTCATGTTCTCTACAGTGAAAAAGGAAACAAACAAATATCAATGTATCCAGCCTGTGCCAACATGTTGTAGATGAAAAACAACATTAAACACAATCCTTACTTTGCTTCACTGTTGCCCTCTTGCTCCTCCACGGTGTCCCACTTTGAGGCAGTCTTAACTGTAAAAAATAAGTGCATTGTTGGCAACTTCCCAAACACATTGTGACATAAAGAGGGCGTGGCGAGTTACCTTGAGAAAATATTGCAGTATCACTTGCCTGCTCCCATTTTGACAAAGGCACTCCACTGTCTACTGTGGATAAATACAGCATAATCATAAACAATTCCACCAAAACTGCATTTGAAGACATTACAGAAATATACTATACATGGCAGTCCGTCTATGTCATCCATAGAGGCCCCTAAAGGAACACCATCTATATCATCAACTGGCTCTCCATCTATAGGGTCCCATCCCAGTGGACATCCGTCCAGGTCATCTGATCTGTCCAGAGGTAACCCATCTATAGCAGCGCCATCTAGTGGTGCACCATCGAGGTCAGCAGATTCTTCCTGCGCAACATAAGAAACCTATATGATCAGCTATTATAATAGACAATCAATATAAATATAATGCTGACCTTTGCTGTGACTGTGGGCTCATCATCAGGTTTAGTAAAACCCAAAAATATATTTTGAAGGTGGATTAAATATTGCTCTGGATATATGGCCCACTCTTCCCATGCTCTGAAACAATTCATGACCTTTTGCTGCAGAGAAAGTACAACTTGTTAAGGTTTGGCAATGTCCATTGATCATGGATGCAAACTTACACCTTTACCTTGAACTGCTCTGCCTGTAGCCTGGCCTGTATATTCTTATGTGAAGCACAGAGGTCCCCACATATCTGGACTAGCTTTGATTCAAAACTAATATGAAAAAGACATGCATGCATTAAATCTACATGAACAACATTCAAAATCTGTTACATGATCTGACTTACTATTTACGATAATATGAAGCACCAGCTACTTTGGCACAGGAGTTGTGCAAAAGGTCTGACACAAGATATAATCTGGCAATCTGCAAGAAACAAATGTACAAACAACTATTAAGCAATATACAGACAATAATATGATGTAATATAGCATCAATGAAGAGCACTAGCCTTTTTCTGAACAGGTGTTTGAGTCATTGATAAAGACTCAGCGATGTAGCCCACGACTTCCTCTGCTGCTTCAGCTCGTTGAAGACAAAACACCATCGCATCAGCAACTTCGCCCCTTCGAGGAGTCAGTTCTTTGAGCAGCATCTCCAGTCTCTGTTTGTGCCTTAACACCGTTTAAAAAACACAAAGGTCTTAACACTTGACATTCCCAGACATGTTTGTCATTACATCTAATATACTCACTCAGCTTTGAGCTGGCCTTTCTTCACCTCCTCTTCTGGAGCAGTTACTTCTTCTTTTTCATCACTCTCATCACTTCTCTGTGAGAAGTCATTTAGGATTGGAGGTCTCCAAAGTGAACCTCCACGAAACATACGGAAATCTGCAGTCTTCCAGCGAGTCGGAGACTCTCCCTGTAAAAATGTAAGGCCAGTTATAGATAGATACACCCTATTGTTTGATATCCTAATAACTGAAGGTTTCCAGTATATTTAGAGCTGTAAACTGTAAATGTGAAACTCACATGAAGGATGGAGTACAGCCTCCAGCGGTAGTACACATGATCTTGACTTTTGTTGTCAAACAGAAATCTGAGACAGAAGGTCAAATAAATAAAGATGATAAAACTTTCCAAAAGCAGTTGTTGACAAAAGATGCTATACCTGTATTTGGGGTTGCTTTTCTCCCTGTTCATGATCATGGCCTCAAACATCGGGCCTTCACGCACCACAAACTCTATCATTCTGTGGATTAGCAACAATAGATTCCTACAAAAGAAACAGTGAAATAGACTATTTGTGTTACAACATCCACACAACAACACAAACGGCATAAATCAGGCAGTGATATTGTGTAGGCAGAGCACAAACCTGTCAGTCGGGATAACCACTTTGACTATGGCCTCAGACAGAGTCTGTTTGGAAAGTCAAATCAGATGTGAAAATTCTGAAACACTGCAGGACACGTCACAAAACCAATAATGGAACGCATAATAAAGAAATGAGTGTCGTTTATTCAAACTTCACAACTTACTAATTATTTATAAAACGATATTACAGCAACAGGTTAGAAAACATGATATAACATTAATAACCAGTTCAGTCAATTTAACCCCTGGTAATGTTACCTTCTCGAAGTCAGTCTTTGACCCGCCCAGTGGTTTGGTGAAGTCATTGCGGAAGCGGTCTCGTGGCTGTGCGTTGAAGGGCAGTCCGGAGGGAGGGGGAGGTGGCACTGCCCTCACCCCCATCGGTGTGTACAGAGGCTGAGGTGGTATACGAGCAGGTCTACCCCATCCCAGCTTCATTTCAAAACCCATAATAACTTTACCTAAATGCACAAAACACAGGATCAGAATAAATAGGCATTTCAACACACATTTAACTAACAAAATATAATCTACTACCTTCAAGAGCAGCCAAAGCTCTTTCTGCATCTTTCCGTGTCATAAAAGCCACAAATGCTCGATTGGACGTCCTACAGCGCTCCTCTTCATTTCTAGGCCACATGATCTTGACACTAGCCAGAGGTCCATACTTTCCAAACTCTTTGCAAAGCAACTCCTCATTCATCTAAAACAGAATACAGATAATGTATAGAGAAATATATACTGGCAAATGCAATTAATGTACATAGTAGTTTTGTTTCCCAACCTTTGGGCTGATGGCACTGATATAGAGGTTAGTGCTGGTGGGTGCGGTTGGATCATCATATAGTGCGGCTGGGAAAAAAAACATAAAAAACCCAATTATATTATTTACAGTGCTTTAGTCAAAAACCATATGGGGAAAGCACACTTACTTGCTCGAGCTGTGAATGGTACTGGAAATGGCTCTACTGGTCCTCCTCCTGGGTCAGTCCTTTTACGTTTATGTCTTTCCTCCCGCTCTTCCTGTATTCTGCATTATGTTAGAAACCAAAAAATATATCACAAGACCAGGAGATAAATCTTAACACAAAAATGTATTTACAACACAACTGATGCGTTATTGATCTGATGCAAAGTGCTTTTGGTGGGTTTGCACATCATATCCTTTAAGTACAGACTAATAAAGAGACGATGGAGCGTAGGCTTCATTGTGCCACACTCTGCTGACAGTGCAACATCAGTAACATGCACCTCTACAACACATCCACTTCTAATGTTCCTCTTGTTGTGTGCACCCACATAAAAACTGTGCTAGATCTCCAAATAAAGTTATTCATTAAAAAAGATAATTACTAGGATTTTGGTAAAAACATACATTTTTAGTTCTTCTTTAAAAAGTTCAAGGTTGCTTTTCTTCTTTTCTTCGGTCTTCTTTTTGAATAACTGTTAATACATGAACAACAATGTAATTCTTATGATATCAGTATATATATATTCAGCTTAATAACACAAAAGCACACATTGCACTTACAGGCTTTTTACTCTCTGCTGATGGTGGTGAAGCGACATATGGAGGCGCAGGAGCAAACCTGGAAGTGGGTCGATAAAGTCTTTCTGCTTTGGCCTCTTCTGCGCCTTCTTTAAACACAGATTTGTATTAAGCCTGAATACTGATCAAGTATGTACCACAGTACTCAATATATAGCAATATTGACTAGGGATGCACCGATTTCTTGGCCCGATACCAATATTCCAATTACCAATTTGGCCAATACCCATTTCGATACTGATATTTTCTAAACATGGTTAAGTCAGTTAAGGTTCTTGAAATATACATAAATGAATAACTGATCTAAATGTATTTATTAATCCATAAATAATATTTGTATTACATTTTTTCACCCTAAAGTTAGGCCTCTCCAGTGATCTTTTCTTTCTCTGGCTGTTTCTGACCTTAAATATTAGAAATGATCCTTTAAGAACAACAGATTAACATCAGTCATCTGTAAAGGCCGATATCGATATTAATCAAAATTGTAAATATCGGCCGATACCGATGTTGAGCCGATATATCTGTGCATCACTAATATTGACACTTATAGGCTAGTTAATGATACTCATTTCAGGATGTCAAATAAGCCGTTTTTGAAAGGACTGACTGACCTTTAGGTGCATTCACGATACCACCGCGGACAAAGGTTTTTGCTCCACTTTTGTTTCCCGGCTCAAACGCTGCCAGAAACTCTTCAAAAACCTCAGCTGCTTTTTCCTCCTCCTGTAAACAGGAACATATTAGATTCACATTCAATAAAACGACAGTATAATTCAAAAGTTTAAAAGCAATTATTTGTTGCATAAACTAGTCATTTTGCTCAAATCTTACCTTCTTTTTGAGCTCTTGTTGTTCTTTTTTTGATAGTGTTTTGGCTGGAATTGCAGTTTTACCCTTTCTCTCTGCCATTCTCCACCTAAACAAAGTTACTGTTTATTGACCTTGCAGTGATAAACCAAACCTAAACTAAAAATGGGGCATTTACTTTGTGTGCAAATAAATGTATAAACTAAATAATCTAACTAGTCAAAAATGTACTTTGTGTGAAAATAAAACAAAAAACACACTAAAAAGGCAAGTATAAACTAAAAAATGTAACTAGTCAAAAATTGACTTGTGTGCAAATAAAACAAAAAACATTTTAAAAAGGCAAGTATAAACTAAATAATGTAACTAGTCAAAAATTTACTTGTGTGCAAATAAAACAAAAAACATTTTAAAAAGGCAAGTATAAAGTAAATAATGTAACTAGTCAAAACTAACTTATGGGCATTTCATGACCACCCTACTGAAACGTGCAGTGATTGCACACAGATGCAATGAAATTCTTGAGACTCATCCAAACAAATAATGCCCATTGAATATCGTTTTTAACACATTTTCACATTTACCGCAAAAATAGAGGCGAGCCACTTCACACTGAGATATGCTCGATGAGTACACGAGTATTAAAAGGCACATCATTAGCTCAACTGTATTTTGATAACGGCAGCTAACAACACTTAGCTTGTTTAGCTAATATGCTAACTGTCACAGGATTCATTGCAGATGACAAGCTAATGCAACCTACCCCGATAGACCAAACACAACTTCTCTGTTACTAACACCATTGAGGTAAGGCATTAAAGAAAAGCTACACATTTATCCACAGCACATAGCACGATTACCATTAGCTAAGCAATGCTACAAACAGTAAGAGTCTGTGCGAGCTAACATTATCCAGTCTGTAATTTATTCACCACAATGCATCTACATAACTGGATGTTTGACTTACTGTGCATATGGTTTACTACTGCTTCACCATTTTTGCTTCGACGATAAACAATTTCTATCACAACATACTGTGGTCTGTGCAGAGGGGTGAGACGTCCGAGCTGAGAGAAAAGCACGCCTGCTCAGTGGGTTCATTCTGCTGCACAGGGGAACGACACAGTTAAGTTGAAGGCATATGCTTACTGTGCTTAGGGTGACCAGATCATGTGGGACCAAAAAAATATGAATTAATATGTGACTGTAGATACATGTGTCTGTTTTGGTATGAGTCAAAATGTAGCACAGAGCCTCAATTTGTGGGACTCTTGATTTGAACTGGAAATACTGTGCAATCAAATGCAAAGTGGGACATCTGGTCACCCTGTGCTGCCTTTCACCAGCTATTTTTGTAAGTTTATTTTTTACACAATTCAGTGATGATTCAGTGATTTTTGATGAGCTATAGTCATTACAATTCGTTTATATGTCAAATGAGCTTTAATAGGCTACAATGATTTTTAGGCCTACTACAAAACTGTTGCAGCATATTGTAATCCAGCCAAAGAGGGTCACAAGCCAGCAGATTCCTTGTGCCAGTCCCAAGTCTGGATAAATGGAAACTGGAAAGGGTTGTGTCAGGCAGGGCATCCAGCATAAAACGATGCCAAATCAATAGAGAAATCACTGCTGACTAGGCAAAAAGAATTGCTGGAGTGTTACCCAAATAATCTCTGAAATGAACAGTGGTTCTCAAACCCCTGATAGTTAGTCCAATAAAGTTATAATCCAAATCATTTTGAGGTGGTACTTGGTGTGAAGAACCACTACTATACACAATATATGACTGATAATGACTCTTTAACTCCCTCAGGTGGAGTAGCTGTTCCTTTGTCAGAGCAAAGACCTCTATGTCCTGTAAATGTTACTCTCGTGCCAAAACTATACATGAAACACACACAGGGATCTTCCTCTTCAATCATACTGATGTTAAAGGAGAGCAAAGGTTGATTTTGTTGCAGTTATCCAGTGTGCGTTCTGTCATGTGATCAGTGGCTGTGTCCAGTATAATCTGGTAACATCTGCATTATGGTTATGGGCACAAATAATCTGTTCAATTAGTTCAATTTCAAGAAGTCTACACACAGACATGTGCATCAATGCAATTGTAACAAAGCACATTTTTCCTCAGGTGCAGTGTGCAAAAAAGTCCTGGAGCTGAGCACAGGATCTGTCAATCATATCGAGATGAGGTACAACTAACACTCTGGATTGCTCTGGATTATTTAGCTACTGATATCACTGTAGCACATATTTGGCAGGCCACCATAACTGTAGTTCCTAAAATGTAATTATTATTAGTCATTATTTCTACTAAGTATAGAAGGCCTAATTGGTCAATAGCATCCTTTTAGAACAGGCTACACTAAACCACTAAACTATTGATTAAATATTCTATTCTATATTTACATCGCCAGCATTTCCCCCCTTTTGTTAATATTTTGTGTGATAATGAGGAAGTTACAAGACAACAAAGCCTACATCCAGTTTAATTAGATACGAGACTAGCAATGCCTCATGTGGGGATCTCGTGCAAAGCACTCATTGGGCCCCTAATGGGACTATGGTAAGCAGGTGTAAAACCCTAAAATGGCCACCATAACCCAATTGATCGTCACAATTACCTCCTCCAACAGCAGCAGCAGTAACAGCAGCATCATCACAGTCTCACAAGCCCATCCCCTAGCGTCGGTCCCCGGAATGAGCCGATAGTAGTGTGTATTTGCGCATGGGCGGAGAGGCTGCCGCTGTGCGCTGTTATTATTGAAAGAGTCATTTCTTTTTTACGAAAATGGCGTCTAGTCAGGGAGGTGTGGGAGCAGTCCCGCCGCTACAAAGCCATCAATACACCACTGGACCTCACTGGAGTCCGGGCAACAGCCAGTACCCGCCGCACCTCCAGCAGCAGCCCCACACGACGCGCAGCCTGGACCGTGCCCTGGAGGATGCCGTCTGCTCCGGTATCCTCAACCTCAGCGGGAGGAAGCTGAGGGAGTACCCGGGCATGAACTACGATCTCACGGACACAACACTAGCAGGTGGGTTGGGTTATTAAAGCTACACATATACATCCCAAGACAACAGCGCTTCCTATAGAAATGTACGCACACGATTTTATGTGAATGCACCACGTCCGCATTGTGCACGGATTTTTGTCTGCTTGTCAGGACATGTGCGTGACAGAATCAACAGGGAAACACCGTGCCCCTACACACACCTTCAGTAAATTAATATTCACCCATAACGCATATGTTATCCGTACTAATTTGGTTCAAATGCTGGTCACAAATTGGTCATCGCTAATATCTTTCAGTATCGCTCCCCCTGAGACATGAATGAGACGCCAGGCGCACCCAAGTCAGGCGCTGTGCAGTGTTTTTTGCACGCCGATCTGCATTTCATTTGACATCGGGCAGCTTGAGCAGAATATGAATGAACCTAGATCCATCCATTCCACGCCCCCCATTACATAGCATTTAATAATAGGAAATCATACGCGAGGTTTGAATTCGTGGCATTTTTGGCACATGTAGACAAAAGATGTATGTATCCTACTTCTTGTAGCCTCACCCCCTGCCTGCCTGCTGCCTGGTTCCCCATATACTCTGTCATAGAGATACATAGAATACTGTATAGCGTTTGTATTTCTGGGGCATGGATGCTGCGTCTGCACGGTCTGGCCCCGGTCTAAGTGCTAATAGACAGGCCCATTGGTGCCCTTTGCTGCTCTTATTAGGTCAGCATTAGGTTGTTATGGTGACAGGTCATTTATATGGCTGCACAAGGTGATTTAATTGTGAAAAGCCATACACATTTCCCCAGCATTAGGGGGATGTTGCTGGTGATTTAGTACTTTGCACTTTGTCTAGAGGCAATGATTTTATGTCATTACTATATTTTTTATTTGTGCTCAGTAATTATGTAGCCATGCTTGATGTCAGATTGTTAACAAAGATGTCCACATACCATATGGTGTTGCAATTAGTCATGGGCCCTAGGTAACAAACCAGAGCCACTGAGAATTTCATCATTCATTGTATGCGTATTATCATAGAGGCAAGTCAAACAATAGTAGATTTATCAATCTGAGTGGCTTATTTGAAACAACTATTAGCAAATCAATTATGTATGGGGTTGTAGCTTTACCTTATCAATTCTAATTCTCATATTTCATTTTTAGCACTAATGGCATATGAGAAGTGCACTTGCAGTTTGATATAACGGTATAATACGTTTTGATTGTTCTCAAGAGCGCCAGTCTTGTTGAAGCCTTTCAAGGGGAAATGGAAAAGCCGGGAAGTAAATGTGAACTATTTCTGGACCGCTGGGTTGAATGTGCAAGCCACATGACCACGTCTCTGAATCAAAAGTCTTCCTAGATACATCAATGTTGTTGCACAATGGTCATCAAAAGCACACAATGAAAATAGATCTGAAATTAATGTTTTTTGGACCTGCTTTGATGTGTTATTTAGACTGATGCACCATATCAGCGAATGCACAGTGATTTCATTGTGCTGTTTGGTTGCAAAGGTGTGCCAGAGAGAAGTCTCACTTTTCACTTGTGCGAAGGCAGATGTGACACTTCCCAATACCACCTTTACAGACAGTCAGTACAGTCACAAGACACAATCAGAGCCTACAAACTCACTATTTCTATGTAAATCAATTAAAAATGTCATTAATTAAATGTGCATAGTCTTTTGTAGTTTTTTCAGATGCTTCTCTAGTAGGCCTTTTATTTCTCTAACCTATGTTGAATTTAATAATTGTGAAATACTAGGATATTATAAAATGAAGCACATTCTTTATTAACATTGCTCTGTTGTTCATGACTTGGTTTTAAGAGGATACATAGAACTGAAAAAATCCTATTAAAGGAACGTTTATATTTGGAAAGTGGTGTGAATATGGGACTTAACACAGGTCTAAACCAGGTGAAATAAGCACTAAATAAAACTAGGACCAAACCGGGGCTTAATCAGGTCTAAAACCAGGACTAATTCAGGGCTAAACCCGGTCTAAAACCAGTCTAAACCTGATCTGAATAAAGTCTAAACTAGGATTATACCAAAAACCTGCCCTGGGTTTTTTGATTACATTTTAGTTACTTCAGGTTTAATATGCTACACATGGCTTCAGTAGTTGCCCTCTGTTTGACTAATAGCCCTTTGTGGACAGTGCAAGGCCTGCTCACACACTGGTGTCTGTTTGCACTGGGCCACTGACAGTTTGGCTCCAGCCATCATGAGTTCCCATGGGAAAGTGCTGAGCTTTGAGTGGTTGTCCTAACCAGGAAAGAAAACCTGGACAGATGTTCAAGTTCATATCCCAGCGTGCCTCTGCCTGCAATTATGATGCCTCCAGGGACAATTAAGAAGATATAACATGCACTGCTCAATCATACAGCTCATTGATTTAGAAGCCAGCATACTACCAGGACATTCTCATTTCCACCTAGATGTTTTCAGTACAAATATACTGTATGTAGTATTAACATTTTAATAGCATCTTCTTTAATATCCTCTAAAACAGAAGACATTCCAAGTACCAAGAGACTTAAATAAGACTAAATCAGGACTAAACCATTACTTTATAACAGGTCTAATCCAGTTCAAAACCAAGTCTAAAATAGGAACTAAACAAAGACTAAACCGAACTAAGCTATATCTACTGTAAACCACACAGGACAAAAAAGGTCAGTTGTTATCTGTGTAAAAATATCAAAAACAATTCACAAAGGGTTCTGAGTACCACCAGCATTTGAGCATTTTTTACCCCGAGTATAACCGATACCATAATTTGAGAACCACTACTTTCTAAGGGTTTTTGAGAAGCAAAGTTCACCAGGAGGTCATATAAAAGACAACAATGTGCAATGTTTCCACACCAACAAACACAAACATATTAATTACGTCTAAACTTCAGTATGAATGCAGGTCCCTTCCTGATGTTGGTTCAGACAGGTAAAAACATGTACACAGATTTAGATTTCGCAGAATTGAAAAAAGCCTTAGCTAATGTTTTGTTGCCACATTCCTGGTTGTTAGGTCCTTCCAGATAGTGATTGAAGGCTGTTCGGCGCAAGGAGGAAGGTGGCATTCTTGTAATTATTTCACTTAATGCAATTATATTTTTGAGTGTTTTCAGTGGGTCTCAATGTATTATAGTGTAGTACAAGCGTAAAGGAATGACCAATGTGCATGGTGTGAATTTGAGGGTAGAAAGCTTGGTGATACAAAATAAAAATTCCATTCTGATGTTTCTTCCCTCAGGACTCTATTTAATGTGCCAGTACAAGTCTAGACAAGACACTGGCCAATCTGCTGCACTTTATTGTAGATCTATTCACAGCTAGTATATTAATCTTTTAGCATTTATGAACTAGAATAAACAGGGACCAAATTGGGTCTAAACCATGTTCAAACTGTGCCAAGTAAAATAAAAAACCAAGGCTTAAACTCAAGCCCCTTATCAGAGCAGGATGATTATAGAATATGGATTTTATGTGTATAGTCTCAGTTATAATAATTATGTGTGAAATGTTTTGAGGTTTGAGTTGTAAAAACTGTAACTAGGTATACCCCAGGACTAAATCAAACCAGGACAAAATTTAACTCAACCCAGACTAAACTAGGCCTAAACCAAGACATTTCCTGAGCTAGGTATAGATCAGGGCTAAACAAGGTCTACCCCAAGACTAAACCAGGTCTGAACTGGGACAATATACACGTCTTCTGAATCTGTTTAGGCAATGCTCAAAACTAAAGCCACCCTTTGATCTCTGGTATTTGTAATATGTCTAATTGGAATGTTAATGATGTTTGCTCAGTAAATATAATGTGAGCAGGTCCACTTACTTTGGACACGCCTTTGGTTCTTACGAAAAAGTGGTTCTCCTTCTGACCTTGTCCTCCCAAGCTTCTTCCTGTCATTGATTAATATGTGTTTAAAAGTCACATCAGGATCCAAAAATTGTATTCACCGTCTATAAGGTTAGAGCTGCCATTAGTAGTCCGCTAGTATCATGGTCAAGGCTTAGTCTTTTAAGAAGACATCAGTATTTATTTGGTGAATCAGACATTGTTATTAAATATGGGTTAAATGTGGAGCAATATGCTAACGTTTCCTTGTCCAATGCAACTTAATGCACGTATAAAAATTGGTAGTTTAACCTATTGCCCCCATTTCTCCTCATTCCGAAACATGTATATGACATTTTTGAATGTGGTCACAGCTCACAGAAGGAACAACTATAAGGATTTAAAGTGTATAGTGATCGTTTAAAACCTGTAGTCTAACTGGATTTGGCTTATACCCTCTGGAGAGCACTTACAGACTTAGGAGTCACTCGGCCATGGAAGTATATTCTTTTATTAACCCCTAAAAAACATACAACCTCTTTGAACCTTCAGGAGTGACAGAATCAACAGATCATTTAGGAAAAGGTGGGGCTGACCTCTTGTCACTGTTTAAACTGACACGATACTAGATTAACAATCTTACTAATAGTTATTGTGCTCTTTCCAAACTAAGACTAAACAAACCCACAGTATCCCGTATTTCCACTACTGTTTACATAAAGCAGAAATGCCTCTGCTCTGGTGGTGACTCAGCAGGTATGTCTGCACTGTTCAGTTTCAGACCACAGCTTCTGCTTCTCACAATGGCACAATGTAATTCTCTGCATTGTTTGTATTGGGGCAATGCTGGACTGTGTCACTGTTGTGTAAATGTGTGCAAACACAGCTGATCTCCTCTGTTTCTACGAGCTTGCGTCAGGGCTTGACATTAATTATTGGCCACTGTGGAAACTGCAAGCATTATTAAAAAAGCTTTTCCATTGTCATGCCAAGCTTCCCAAAAGTCAGTAGTTAGTAGTTAGTATCAGGGTCTAGGCGTAAGGTAAGTCATCGATTAATTTGGTCAGTCAATATGTGTTTATTGTGGAACTTTATGAATTGTATATAAAATTTGCAAAACTAGGTATAATCGTGATCTAAACCTTGACTAAACCAGGGTTGAAACAAGGTATAAACTACACTACACTAGTTAAAAATGTTTGCATTAAATCCAACCGGCCAAAGTGGGTAGTTTGAGTGAATATGTTACCAGCCAATAATCCACCCGCATTTGGCAGGTTAGCCAGTGTTAATGTCAAGGTCTGTATGCTGTATGCTGTATGTATGTATGTATGTATGTATGTGTAAATATGTGCATCACATCTCCCTGAGCTGTCAGCACATGGGGCAGTGACCCCCATAAGACATATTATGAGTCTTAAACCTTCCTGGATGCAGTAATGATGTGCTAATGCCTTTAAACATTTCCCCAATGGACCACCACTCTTATAATACAGGAGCCGCTTCTCAAATCCTAATTAGAAAATCGCTCTAGACGCTGTAAACTCGTTAAAAGGAGCATTCAGCTGACAGAGGAACACATGACATCATCACACATACATTTCTATTGGGAAATCAAGGATGTATATTTTTGCTGTGTCACTGAAGGAAGGACATTATTCAAAAGCAGAGTGCCCTATAGTGAGTCCTTGTCTATCTGGCAGTCTGTGTTTGTGGGACCAGCAGCAGGTGAATAACAGCCCCACTGTAGCCCACAGATGGTGCCTGGTTTGGGATGGAGGAGGAGGAGAGGCCCATGTGAACTGACAGCTTCAAAATGACTGTTCCTCTCCCACCCCCAGCCTCCATCGACCCTCTGCCTCCACTGAGCAGCACCGGTCCCAGCTGTGGGGGGTGATGATGATGGGGTCTCGGGACGGGGGCGTTGTCTAAATGCAGCTGGGTCTAGGCCTAAGGGAAAAGCCAGTATTTACTCTTAATGGGAAACAAGCTTCATCTGTGGCCTCAGCTTTGGTCTTTGCCTGATCAGTGATTTCAGTTTCGCTTAACCTCTCGACTTCTATTCCCTGTGTGCTTCTGCCTGGTCTACATCTCACTTCTGCTTTTTCACATTGTTTGGTGTCAAAGCGTCAAAACAAAGATTGACCATTATGTAGTGAGTCATTTAGTGCTTGTAATAGATGCAGCATATAAAGTGTGGCTTTCCTGAACCCCATACGATTAGACTGGTGTCAGTATTAACTCGAATACATTCATTTAATTTCATTTCATGAGTTATTGTTATTTTTATATGTTTTATTTTGATCAGATTAGAAATTAGATACTCGACTAATTAATCCTGAGGGAGTTTCAGGTTCCTGCACCTGCTTCACTAGTAAGGTGCAATGCAATAGCAAATTAAAAGTGTAAAATAATGTTGGTAAGCTGTAAACGGAATAGGGAATATTTTATCATTAGCACAAATCTGCAATTGCTGTGGGTGTGAATTCATTTGGTTTATATTTATTTATTTTAGCTATTTTAGGCATAGCATGAGTGACAGGACAGTATTAGTGACAGGAAGTCAGAGTCTGGATGCAAACCCATGACGTCAACTGGAACTGTCAAAGCTCTGTTGAAAGGCTGCATGCTCTACCAACTGCACCTAACCACAGCCCCAATCTGTTCATTTAATCTTATCAGATATAGACAAATTATTGACCAGTTTATTTAAACTGCACATATTGCGATCTTATTACATGAGCAGGTGGTTAGTGTGTGCTTTTGGTCACCTTTGAGCCAAATTATGCACCTCTTCAATGACATTATAATTTAAAGTGTTTATCTGAGACCGTTCAGCTCCTTGCGTTGGTCCCTAATCATTGTGTCCTCCAGAGATAATCCACAAGACAGGGTCATTACACACAAACAAGCACACAGACAAAAAACACATACGCACACACAAACACAAGCACCCACACATGCAGACAAAAAACACGCACACACACTCCTGTTTACAGCTGCTCGATCGATACAAGTCTGGCACTGACGATATACATTGTAAGGAAGCCCTTTACATGTGTCGCTCTTATAACGACCACAGTCTGATATATGTAGGCAACACCGTTTGTAAAGCACAGTATGACAAAATGTAGTATATACTTCCAATTGAGAGCCTGTTGTCCATCATTACCTGCATTTTCATACTAAAACACATGACTCATTCTAGTTATGGAAATTAAATCTACGGTCCCTGTTGACCACCACAATCACACACTAATGGGCACCAGTGACCCCTCTGGTTGCTGGGTAAACTTTTACCTACTGCACCACTGCCATCATTTATCAAATTGATGTTATAGATGTTGGAATATCCTTATACTGCAGCTACCGAGCTACCTTTTGAAATCTTAGCCCAACAGCTCAAAAATGCTGCCTCAGTCTTTACAGAAATTCATCGATCATTTAAATGTACAGGCACTCATCTCTGAAAGAACCTTAATGGAAACAGTCCTTTGTATCAACCACCACCACCTGATGTATGTAATGTATATTCATGTTCTTATCTTACAGACCTGTCCAAGAACCGTCTCACAGAAATCCCTCCTGAAGTGTGTTTGTTTGCACCCCTCGAGTCGCTCATTCTCTACCACAACTGCATCAAATGTATCCCCGAAGCCATCATCAATCTACAGATGCTCACCTATTTAGACATCAGGTCAGTTCACACTAAACAATTAAGTAGTTTACTGGCATGGAATGAATGTGTGTAAAGAGGTGTAAAGATTAGTCAAAAACAATGAACTGAAATCCCTGTTGATGTCGCCATATTTTTTCCTTGTACAGTGTTCTGTTAAAATACACATCTTATCTTATCTTCCTTTTGCAGCCGAAATCTTCTCTCAGTTTTGCCAAAATACTTATTCAACCTCCCACTCAAAGTCCTGCTGGTGAGCAACAATAAGCTGGTGTCCATCCCAGAGGAGATTGGAAAGGCCAAAGATTTGATGGAGCTGGTATGTGAAGCTCTATCTCCCAAAATCCATCTAGTGCATTCTTTACTATTGTATGATACAGATTTCTTACTCTATGTCTCCCCCTTCAGGATGTGAGCTGTAATGAGATCCAGGCGCTGCCGGCTCAGGTTGGGCGGCTTCATGCGTTACGAGAACTCAACATCAGGAAGAACTGTCTTCAAATCTTACCAGAGGGTTAGTGGGATACTGTTCATACATTCAACCCAATAATCATGAAACACTGGCATTCAATTTTCTTTTTGTATAATTGAATAGCGACTTTTCAATTTTAAGTTGAGAACATCTTAATTAAAGGTGTAGTCCGTAAGTCCTGAATGAATTGGATAGTTTTGTCAGTAGAATGCATACTAATAGAACTGTACTGTTTAAATGCAAATGTATGTCCGCTGTAGGCTATATTTTATTAGGATTCTAAAGAAGTGCTACAGATAGTGTTGTGTTTCAAAGTACGTCAGCTCTCATGTATCTGTATCAGCTCATTTGCCTAATACCACAGTCTTTCTTTGTTCCACAGAGCTGGCAGACCTGCCTCTCATCCGACTGGATTTTTCCTGCAATAAGATCACAGAGATTCCTCCAGCCTACAGGAAACTCAGGCAACTGCAGCATATCATCTTAGACAACAACCCTATGCAGTCCCCACCCGCTCAAGTGAGTGTCAAATCAGAAGAAATTCATTTGTACCATATACATTTAAATATGGCTCAGTCCTCTTAATAACAACTCACTATCTTTCTGGGTAGAGTATTTCTTTCTTTCCTGTGTTACAGTAGGTTCTCTACAGGTCCCCAAACTTTCATAATACATTTTACATGTGTTAGATGAAATGGTGAATGTAAATTGCCCCTAGTGAAATGTTGTCTCTTGGTGTACCTCTATGTACCAGCCATGTGACTAATTGTCCATATTGGTTGGAATCACCCAGTCACCCCAAACCCAAACAGGAATAATAGCCCCCTAGTGGTGTAAATTGTTGTCTTGAGATATTTAAAGATGACTGTCTTGTATGTTTCAGATTTGTCTCAAAGGCAAAGTGCACATATTCAAGTACCTGAACATGCAGGCCTGCCGCTTGGACAAGAAGCCGGACACGTTAGACCTCCCAACGCTGAGCAAACGCTGCCTTCCACAGCCGCTGACAGACAGGTAGTAGTAGTTCATAAACACTATAACATACTTAAATTGGGAATGAATCTGTCTCATTTAATTCCATATTATCATTTTATCGGCGAAAACAGCGTGTCGCCGATATTATGGAATCACGTCGGTGCGCGTCCGCGTCTGCGTCCGCAGATCCTAGCTGTGAACGCGATAACTCAAAAACGAATTGCCGGATCATTTTCAACATTTGCACACAGGTACATACCAATAAGACGCCGAACTG
>JAVQKC010047885.1:0-10836 GCA_036025475.1 Philypnodon macrostomus | reverse complement strand
GCAGGGCTAAACTAAGTCTAAATCAGTACTAAACCAGAACTTAACTAGAGATGGATGTAAAGCAGGGCTAAACTAAGTCTAAATCAGTACTAAACCAGAACTTAACTAGATATGGATGTAAAACAGGGCTAAACTAAGTCTAAATCAGTACTAAACCAGAACTTAACTAGATATGGATGTAAAACAGGGCTAAACTAAGTATAAATCAGTACTAAACCAGAACTTAAAGATGGATGTAAAGCATGGCTAAACTAAGTCTAAATCAGTACTAAACCAGAACTTAACTAGAGATGGATGTAAAGCAGGGCTAAACTAGGTCTAAATCAGTACTAAACCAGAACTTAACTAGAGATGGATGTAAAACAGGGCTAAACTAAGTCTAAATCAGTACTAAACCAGAACTTAACTAGAGATGGATGTAAAGCAGGGCTAAACTAAGTCTAAATCAGTTCTAAACCAGAACTTAACTAGAGATGGATGTAAAACAGGGCTAAACTAAGTCTAAATCAGTACTAAACCAGAACTTAACTAGAGATGGATGTAAACCAGGGCTAAACCAGGACTTAACCAGATCTAAGCTTTGTATAAACTACAGTTCGAAGTCCGGGTTGACTGGCTGTACCAGGACTAAGTGAAGTCTAAACCAGAATTGACACTAGAGACAGGTGTAATGTAAAGCAAGACTAAACTAAGATAAAGGATAAATAAAAAAAAATAAAAATAAAGCAATTTTTATTATTATTATTATTTTACATTTTTACAATTTTAAGTCAAATTTAAAATATGTTTTATTTTACAGTGATGGCTCGTGCGCCTCGAGCAGATAGAAAGTGTCTCTATACATGTGCACCGCCCCAGGCCTCATGGTTAAATATAGCACACAGACAGCCATTTCCCCACCTTTTCAGCCCTGCCCACCCACCCCGGCCCTACTCCTCCTCTCTCCCCCACACCCCAACACCATCGCCTGCACCGTCTCGAGGTCTCAGTGTAGCTATACAGAGAGTGACCACACCACTAACAGAGAGATTATATTATAGGAGAATAAACAAAAACGATGATGTGAGATTACAACAAGACATAATAAAAATGCAGTTTTTGTTTTAGTAAAGGATAGGAGCTGGCTATTTTTAAAGGAAGAATTGCTGGGTCGCAGATGACGTCACAACATTCTATAGCCCTTTACATTTTAATGGGAGATAGGGGGCAGGGAGATGACTGTTGTTAATCTGCTTTACTGTGGTGTGTTTGGATAGATACAGGAGCAGGACCTCTTCACAAATAAAAATGATCAGATTCAACAATGTTCTGGATTTATATATTTCTAATAAAGAATCCCATATATAAATACAGAATTTTGGCCCCCATCTGAAGGTTCTGACATCATCACATTCTAGAACAACCCCGCAATTACAGAATTCTGTATTATAAGAAATATTCCTCCAAAAAATCCATGCACAAATGTTGTATCTGATCATTTTTATATAGTGACATTGTCCATTACCCCCCTGTATCTGTCCAATCATTCACACAATCTGCAGATTCACAACAGTCATTTCCCTGCCCCCCATCTCCCAATAAAATGTATACATAGAATGTTGTAATGTCACCTGTGACCCAGCAAGAAAGGCCTTCAGATTCAAAGAGTTGACAATGGCTAGCCACAAAACTCGTGAAGAAACATGAACACAAAAATTAACTTTATACTGACAATATTCTTAATGAGAATTAATGACAAGCCTTGGTCTAACACTGCATCCAGAGCCCCATGTTTAAGGTAAGCTCTACATTTGAATTCAATCTAAATCCTTGTAATCTGTTCTTATAAACTGGCTTCATAAAACACTTGACAATTTTGCGTGACTGGTACATTGTTTTTTGATTGACATAATAACTGCAGCCAGTATTTATCATGGCTGGTGTATAATTTGCATGAATGTCAAATACTTTTCAAGGACTCTTTTTATAACTATGGATTGCACAATTGTCAATCACCATTTGTAAAGCATTTCTAAGAGTATCAAGGGTAATAGTAGTTTGAGTGAGAGTTTGTCAGCGATTTCAAAAGTTTTCAATACTTTTTAAAAATCATCATCAATGTAAAATTCATCATTTTCATGTAAAATTGTTGCCATTTATACTTTATTTTTAGTCATTTCTGAAGACTTTCCAGATGGTTTGAGAAGAATGTAGGCTTGGGCTCCACCAGTACAATTACTACTTTCACCACAAGGGGCAAACTACCCAGCCATATCACAGCAATACATTTGGGGCTGAATTGTGAAATGTGGCTCAATTTCTTTTTATTGATCGTGACCCGCTTAATTCTTCAGTTTCAGGAATGGGTACATTAACGTTCTCAGAAATCACAAACACATGTCTTGGATGATACATATCCTTTATTTATTTCCATTCTCATTGCCTCAGCCACACTTTCACATTCTCCAAAAATCAACCCCAAAAAAACACCTGACATCAATGATCGCCCGGCTGTACCCAATTTCTCAACCGATTAAAAAGTAAACCTCTTCAATAAATCATGTATAAAAACAACTGAAAAGGATACCAATTTTTTTCAGAACGATGTTACAGCTGTTGTTTAAGGTCTCCACTTAGTTGTCATTATTAGTAGTATTAGTATCATTGTCAGATTTTTGCTCAAAGCATCACTTATATAATTTTCATTGCATCAAGTTGACATCATTCATGTTAATATAAGCATGCAAACAAGGTTCCCCCGTGACCATTCAGAACTGCACTAACAGAGGACAGTGAACCAGTGGGAAGGAAGTAGTTGAAGATAGAGAAGGAAATAGATTTGTTTTGCATTTGACTCAGGCTGCTGCTAGAATGGATTGGCCAGAGGGACATTATCGACTGCTCTGATTGGTTGATTTGCTGTCAGTCAACTTCATTTGTTCACTACCTGCATAACCTTAAGCTACATTGTTGAAGAATACGTAAGTTCGATTACATAATATTTTGGCTCACTCAATGTCAGACTGGAAGGCATGTTAAAGGGGGCCCAATGCCAACTGGTGCTTACTACATGTTATAATATTTTTACCAGAACTGCTAACATTTGCTAACAGTCATGTTGCTAACAGTCATGCTAATTATATAATAACTATTATTACCTTAAAGGGAGATGTACTTAATGCAATTATTTTGTATTTGTTTTTAAGTTATAAAATGTAAATGTTCATCTAGTTGTGTCTTGATAATGGTATAATGTTTAGCAATGACTACAAACCTAAGCCACTGAGGTCATTTTGGAAGTACATAAAACTTTGTGTCTCCTAAAGCCCTGATTAGCATGCTAGCTGAGTCATTGTGGAATTCACTACACTGCCAGCATCAGTCAATATTGTTACTCAGCCGACAGTATACTAAGCTAATTGTAATAGAGGAGTCTGTCTGTGAAATTACCAACAGTTCAAGTCAATCTGAAGAGTAAAAATACAAGTACTACTGATTTTATGTTTTAGGCTTTCAGAAGTTTTAAATATAAAACTTTTTGACACTAGTAATCATTTACCACTGCAGTAAAGTATGTTCAAATATATAGGCTATAGGCTATTCTCATTACTCTTTTAAGAAGAGGCATACCTTGACATTCCAACTTGGAAGATTTCAGTTTTTATAGCTAGCTGACTCAACAATTTCATATATTTTCATAATTATGTTGCACAAAACCAAAGCAACGATTTAGTCGGCAAAACTACAGGGCTTTCTCTAACCATTTACCATAATACATCATTGGTGTGATGTTACAATATGCCCTTAGGACAGGTATCGGCTGAGCATCAGCATTTTGTACGCCAACCAACCAGAGCACCAGAGCAATCCCTCCCGGCTGCTTAAATATAGCATCAACCTTTGTGGTGCTGGGAAAGGTGGGGATTGCTGGAGGTAAGAATGAGTAATCAAACACTAATCAGACAGACAGAAAGAGCTGGAGAAGGTGTTTCCATAATGTAATCTATCATTGGTGCTGTAACACTGGGGCTAAATAGGGCAGCAAGGGAGTTGCAGGGAATTATAGTGGAGTCCAGACCATTGGATCAATACTGTATCTACTTATACAAGCCAATCGATAATCCCGGCTGACTAGAGGCCATAGAGAAAGACTTGGGGAAGTGTCTGGTCTTTTGGTGTCAAGTTTGTCTGATTGCAACTTGCACGAATTTGACTACGCCCAATAATGTCCAACAACACAGAAAATAATGACTAACATAGAAAGCCGCGTGGGTTGGCGCGCAGTACCGTATGAAGGAAATTAGGTCATGCCGCAGACGGGTCAAGGGAGCGTTCGATCGGTTCTCAGCTAGCCCCAAGAAACATAGCAAATTCTCAAGTAAGATGAAAGCCAATATTCTGCAATAACTAATCAAGCTGTCCACGTCTACGGCTATGATGTATGAAGATGGTAAAGAGATGACATTTTAAGGGGAAATTGGAAAGCATTTAAATGTTGGAAAGAGTTAGCTTGACACATCCATAGCAAGAGAGTAAAAGATGGCCGACAAAATTAGCTTCTGCCTGTTGATCCGGAGAAGAGCTGGTAATGACCTGACGAGTCATTTGAGACACATTTTCACGAGAGACTTTGAACTGGATATATGCTGTGTCATTCAGAATTAGGCCCTAGAGGAAGTGATTGATTTGATGACTTTATCGGTCCCTAAATCAGTAAATTTAAGACTTTCTTTGTCTTTTGCTGTCATATAGTCTAATTGTCGTGGTTTAACTTTTGACATATAAGCCATGTTGGACATTAATGGACACACTAATCATTCTGCGTCCTGCTAAAGTTGCAGACAGAGACTAAACAAGTACATTATTACACCCCATGGTCTGGAGCAGGGCCCGGGAGCACACATTTATTGACCGAGTGTGTACAACATGAGCCGAGAATGCACAGGGAGCTGTAGTGAGGTGTTGAGTAGTAGTCATAGTAGAAGCTTTGACAGACATGGCTTTATTTAAAGGGTTTATAAACAGGAAGTGCAGAAATCCCAGACCTTATTCTTGCTTTGGGGGGAATCTGTCTTTGTTTTGCTGTGATAAACAGCCTCCAAAGGGCTTTTTTATATTCATATTTTTTATATATTTTTTCTTTTAAATTGAATCAAAGCACACACCCACAAGTTATTTTTCAATCGTTGACGTGCCATCAGTTTTTTCCCTCTGACATACAGTACACAAATTACTGAAAGAAGTACACAATCAACACAGTTACTTACATCAGGCAAAGGGTTAGAGAGGAGGAGGGCCGGATGATTGGCAGCTGATTTAGAGACGACATAGACAATACAAACTAATGTCTATGACAAGACAGTGTTCCCCACCTTGAGCAATGAGGCACAAATAAGCCTAGGTTCCACTTGAGTGGTACAGTATAGGGCCGGGTTGGTACGTCTGTTTAAAGAACCCCTCTATTTTGGTTCCATCAGTGTAGTATCGTTCCTTAAAAGTAGATTTTGCTTGGACAACAGAATGCAAAATAAGACTTCTTCAGAAATTCCTTGGCAATCCTAGCTGAATACTTGAAGCTTGTATGGTGAATCACCTACAAGGAACTCAATGCAATGCTGTTTACATTTGCAATGGTACAATAGATATGTCTTTGTCAAACCCCATAACTGCCTAAGTGCCCCGAGCAACATATGGTAGATTTGTATGAGTTTGTGAGTTCCAGTTATTGCATAAGTCCAAATATACCATAAATACTGGTAACGCTTTCTGATGTTACTTCAAATGTTCACTAAACTGGAATACACCTGAAACTACTTCTACTGTTGTATACAGCTAAATCTCCAGACTCTTACAAACCAGGATTTACACACTTTACCATCCTAATAAACCACAGTGCAAGATTTAAAAGTTCAGATGCAGTTTATATTATACCTGGGAACTTTTGTGGCACTTATATAATGCCAAACTCCAGCCTCTTCATGGATTATCGTACCAAACTGTGCTATACTGACCCAACCCACACCATAACCACTCAATGGAAACCTGGCTTTACAATTTACACACTCACCCAAACTCACCCAAACACACACAGACATAACATGGCTCGAGACACGGTTCGGCTTCAGCGTTTGTCAGTCTGTGGACGCCAAAGTGAATGGAAGAAAAGAAGAAGAGAAAAAGTGGTATACAATGTCAAACAGTGACACAGCCATCCGGACAATACAAAACTAACACAGAAAAAACACACACTGGTTCAAAGCAAGACGTACGTGTTGACGTGAGAACAATAACAAAAGTCCAGTTAAATAAAAAAAAATATGATCCTTTTTGTCCATCAAGATCCCAATTTGCCACAGTTCAACGTTTGGAAAAAGTCTGTCCAAAACGTCCATACGAAAAACGTTTTCCGACTTCTTGACATGATATGTGGACAACAAAAAGTATGACTAACAGGGACACGATTCTAGGTTGCTTAACATGCTTAAACCGATGAGACAGTCCTCATTTTTCAAATACTCTGACATCAATATATAGACCATTTTTTCTCAAATAAAATGGTCGTGGAGATTCCACCACAGATGGTCAGTCCAGTCTAAGAACTACCACATTTTTAGCACTAACGCCGCAAAGAAAAAAATATCGACATAGTGATTTTTTCTTCTTTTAGAGTCTTTTAACATGAGCCTTTGGTCCTGGGGGTTTTGACCACCAATCGAGGATGGCTTTCTTTTTTTTTTTTGTATATGTTTTTAGTTTATCAAGAGTTTTTTTCACGTCACACTCCTCCTAAAATGAGTAACTACACTAAAGCACACATGGACTACGCACATTGGACGAAGTGTATCTTGTGCGTGTATGTAAGTGTGAGTTTAGGGTTAGTGACTGTGCTGTTTTTCCCCCGCGGCTGCCAGCTAGCGCGCTAATTTACACCCACCGTCGCTCCTACCGTACTGCTCATTTAGTCCGGTTGCTTGTTAATGATGTAATGTTCAAAGTGTAGCCTGGTTATGGATGTGTTTTGTTTTTTAGTATTTCCTCACAGCACTGGACTTGAAGAGGATTGGTTAGCAGGACCAAAAACAGCACTAGCAGCCGGACACGTCTCGTCTGCGTCTCTCGATCGTCGGATCATGGAGAGAATTATTCACAGATGAAGGAAAAAAGGAAAAAGTCTGGAGCTGGAAATGATCATGACCTGAAGAGAACGCAAAAGAAAAGAGTCAAATCAGAATATAGTATATTTTATAAACAGGATCAAGATTCTAGCGCTACATGCAGAAGATAGATCAAACAAATTATCTTAGTTATTTCATTATCACTGTGTGATATAAGGTCTTCACTGGACAGAGCATTTACACTACCCTTAACTAGAAGGTCCCCAGATTGATTCAAGGTCAAAGTATTGTATCTTCTGAAACACTGAGACAAAAGCCTTGGCAGAATAATGCCAATTTACTATGTATGACTGCCATTAATGTAGTAATATGCTTTACATTTATATACATTATATTTTTTTTGCATTTGCCGAAAAACTCCATGTTCCAAAATGTTCCCCGCTTTTCCATTTTGAGTGTGTTCCAGTGTTTGGTGCGTTTAGCTGAGGAGGAGGGGGCTGTATTACATAAGGCTTAACATGGAGATTATACAGATGCTAGTGCCCCAGAACCTCTTCATATGACAGCTCTACAGTCCATCACAGTTTAACACTGAACACTTCTACTGTGTGTCCATGCGTGTACGAGTAATCACTAAGACGAGATCTCTGACACATCTTTACTAAACCATGTGTTCTGTTTACAGCTTTGTGGCTTTTTAATACAATAGAAAACAATGGGCCTAAATAAAGAGAAATAAAAACTCACGGTTTTATTCAGAGTGTGGACTGTCCACCACAATGTTCGGTTTAGACGAAGATTTCTCCTCCTTATTGGACACAAATGTTCCGACAAATTTCTCCTGTAGACCAAAAAACAATAGTTTAGGTTTGGTCTGTCACAATTATCTTTTGAATTTTCGGTTGAAAATGTTTGAAAATAATGAAGAATTTGCTATTATCACAATTTTTGGGGGCTACTGCTCACCGAAGCTCTCTCACGCACACACACGCACACCCCCTCACACACACGCACCCACACGCTCACACACACACACACACACACAGACACACGCACCCACACACAGACACACGCACCCACACGCACACACACACCTACACGCACACACCAACCCACACACACACACACAGACACACGCACCCACACGCACACACACACAGACACACGCACCCACACGCACACACACACCTACACGCACACACACACACACGCACACACCCACACACACACACACTCACAAAATACAAAGTCAAGTAAAATTGTAATAAACTGGAACTTGTGATATTACATTTTTACCACCCCAAACTGCAAGTATAGTTTGAATGGTATCTGATAAAGTAATTATTGTGTATGCTTTAGTAAGCAAATACCTTGTGGATACTTCAGCAGATCTACTCCACCTTTCCTCCATCAGTGATGTAAGCCCATTAATAATCATCTATTAATCATATTGTCAAAGCAGTGCATTTTCAGGCCTGTGTTCCTTATGCAGATCAAGATGTATATGAAAGATTTATGGCCTTTACTCGACATTGTGTCTGAACATCGCAGAGAAGTAATTTTTGATTTATTCTGTTTTGATTTATTTGTCTATTTCTGCCTATAATGCATCCTATGGGCCCATAACATTGCTTCATTTACTGGAGACTATAGGGACATTATAAGGGTATTGTGAAAATATACTATACTGTTGAACAAAATCCAAATGATAAAGTCAAGATATATATATTCAGTGGAATCACATCAGCATGACTTTGCATTTATCTGTATCTACTTCTAGATAACCAGAGAAGGGAACCTAATTGTGTTTTTTGGTTGTGTCCCAGCAAGGCTACCATAGTTTGTGAATCAGTCTTAAATATGAGGAGGTGTGCAAAAATCTAGAAATCTACTTAAAAATGGGTATTAATTATAATTTTAGATTTTTTAAAAATGTAATTAAATTCATGATAGTTGGGCATTTATTTGTTTAATAGTGGGACAGTTGCATTATTTATATATATTTATATTTATACATATATTTGTCAAAGGAAGATAATCAATAATTAGTTTTTATGATTAAGTTTTAATCATTTACAAGCATTGGCAAATTGTTATGTAATATTTTAAAAGGTCTTAAAATAGCATTGTGTAATCAGTCTTATTTGGTTTACAAAAAAAGGACCTGTTTCTTTCCTATATATATCTTCTGCTGGGCCCATAATTGTGTTGTGAATGTGTTAAGTGAATTATTAATGACCCCGTAGCCATTATTATTTATACTGCCGTCACTCCTTATTGCCATGAGCGTCAGGCCTGCTGCTGAAACTATCGGAATTATGGGACATTGAAGCCAAACAAATCATTTTACATTTCACGCGAGCGAACACATCATAGTCGCATTATTAGCATTACTTTGTCGAGGCTGCATGTTGGGCATTGATTACAAAAAACCTCCCAGTCATATCAGTTTTATGGTCAAACGTTAAAATAGTGGTTTAATAATATTTGCACCGGTATGAAACCTAAAGGTGTCTGACATTTATAGTGGACATAATTATGCTACAAGAGCCGTTCCTGTGCCACAAACAGAGGTGGATAGAGTAGCCAATAATGTTAAGTCAAGTAAAAAGTACTCATTCACATAATTACTGGAGTAAGAGTAGAAAAGTACTGGTGAAAAACTACTCAAGTCCTGAGTAACTGAGCATAATGCCAGAATATTTGTTTAATTTTGTTGTAATCTGCAAAAACATAAAAAGATAATAAACAGATTTTGATATTTTCAAAAGATAAACTAAAAACATAAATAATATATTTTTTTAAACAGAACAGAATTTCACATCATCACATTTTTCACATAAAGCTGTTCTTACATGACACACAGAGGTGGTAAAAGTACTCTTACTCTTTCTAGATTTACAAGATTTTACTCAAGTGAGAGTACAGTTACTTCAAAATATTATTACTCAAGTAAAAAGTATTGTGCAGCAAAGCTACACTATGGAGTACAATGTATTTAAAAAGTTTCTCAAGTAAATGTAACTGAGTAAATGTAACTGAGTAAATGTGACTGAGTACTACCCACCTCTGGCGGAGTCATACTATGTGTCAGGAATTGTCTGTGAAGATATGAACTTAAGATACAGCATGAACTCCAGTTTTATGTTTCTTTATCAATTAACACATTGTGAAGTAGTATTATGTTGTGTCATGTCTTATGTTAATGTTTTAACAGACACAGGTGAAGATGAAGCAGACATTTTAATGTAATTCACAGCAACATCCTCTTCATAGTGTAGTTGATTTCCCTGAAACAGATCTTGATGTGTTATTATGTGTCATTATATCGGCGAAACGAAGATATTATGGAATCACGTCGGTGTTCGTCCGCGTCCTCAGATCCTAGCTGTGAACGCGATAACTCAAAAACGAATTGCCGGATCAGTTTCAACATTTGCACACAGATACATACCATAAAGACGCCGAACTGTATCGATTTGGGTACTTCTTCGATGAATATTAATTAAGTAATTAATTAAGAATGGGCCAAAACTGTTAAATAATTCCCTAATTAATGTTTTGATGCACTCTTATTGAGCCAATAATCCTGCTGAACATAAACGAAATCTCATGAATGTTGTCACATTGATCCGGGCAATTGTATACTTAATGTACATAGGCACATTACAGAGTTCAAATAAAGAATGCCTCTATAGCGCCCCCATGTTTATGACCCCTATGGGACCCTGGACACACTTAC
>JAVQKC010047872.1:0-11266 GCA_036025475.1 Philypnodon macrostomus | reverse complement strand
TCTCCTGCCGCACAGAGATGACCAAGACACTGGAGTTTACGGAGTGCCCTCGGGTCCCATAACATTCATACATATTTACATATTTACATAGAAAAGACAACAAGAGGAAGTTGTATCGGAAATTGCAGAGTACATATATATATGCGGTGCATGCCTACATACGTATATGTATGCATGCACCGCTCATAATAAACATCAGTAAAGTATAAAATGTGAGTCTGTTCAGACAATCATAGCACATGCTATATATATATATATATATATATATATATATCACTACAATATTTCACCATGTTACAGTCGGTGTGCTTTGAAGCTGACTATGTAATGTGCAAGTGTGTAGTAGTGAAGTTAGATCGATAATAATACATTTTGGGGCCAGCCTGTTTTGATTCTGAAGACGACATGTTGTGTAATATGTTCTCTGAAAGTATTTCACAAAAAAACCTGAAGGGAACGGCCCGGTAGTAAATCAAAATTGTGGGATTGTGATCACAGTGAGATTAACTGAGGAGTATTTCTCTGTCAAGTCACTAGAGGACACGACAGTCATTTATTGTGAGATGTGTTGCACAATGCCGTATGAGTAAGCCTGACCACTGCCCACCCTGGTATGTGCTCCAGATGTATAACCGTGTTCATAGTTGCTGAGTAACCTTGACTCTTGCTCGATTTTTTGTTAGTCTCTTTCTGAGGCCGTATTAATAGTATAAGATCAGCTGTTCCCATAGCTTCCATGCCCCAGTAGGACCCAAACACAACAACATAAAACAAACGTTGTCGTCTTTTAGCTGTGCATCTACCAAATGTCACCAAATTTAAGTCTATAAAGTAAAACAATGTTGCTCTTGTGCAGTTCATATTTCAGTTTGTGTGTGAACAGGAAAAGAGGAAGACTATGAAAGGAACTATTGTCATAAAAGTATGTTGTGAAAACCAAACGACAGTAAAGTAATCAAACCATGGTGTAGGTGCCAGGAGGATTATTTCTCAACTCCGATCATTCCTGTTTCACTTTATCCTTCAAAGTTTTGGAAATATTTGCAGGATGGTGTAATGTAGACAAAATGCTAATTATCAAAACGACATAATAAATAAATGTGTTAATGTAAAGATGAATTATTATTAGGTTTCTTATGTTTGTTTCTCTCTTTCCAGTGGTCATCTGAAACAGAATCTCTTTAACACTATGTTGCAAAAACATTCCTGGGCTGAACCTCGAAGAAGGTATCCTCTTCCACAGTTGGCACTTGACCCGCTCTTTTTCCACTAAAGAAGTCAACAGGCCTCTGCTACAGTGACGGTGCGATTCATCAGAAGAGTAGCCCTCTCATGTGAGGAAGGTTATTTTAGTACATCATGTCACCATAAAACCACATCATTCTCTTCACTTCTGATTCTTCAGGGGTTACCTTTGGACACTAACCGTGGAGTTCACACTTACATAACTCTGACAATGCTGGAATTGCAATTTGCCACCCAGCTATGACTGGAAATTGACATGGATATCTTGGTAATGCCGTAATAAGCATTGTGACTGGACTGTCTTGAACAGAAAAAGGAAATGCACACAACCACATAAATTAAGTGATAGGTGTACTGACTGCCAGACTCTAGTGTTTACATAGTTTTTGTTTTAGCCATGCCAGTGCATGGTGCAGAGATGACCTGTTGTACAGCTCTCTGTTCTTGAGGTAGACACTACAGAGGAGGAGATAGGAGGAATGACACAGTGCCTGACAGAATGCAAAGCGCTGGTGACTCCATCCACGCGCAATGGCCACCGCGTCTTCAGCTACACCCTGGAGAGCCACACTGCGGCTGCCTTTAGGATCATGAACGAGCTCAGGCTGGAGCGACAGCTGTGTGACGTCACGCTCAGAGTCCGATACAAAGACCTGGAGGCCGTGGACTTTGTGGCTCACAAAGTGGTCTTGGCTTCTTCCTCTCCAGTTTTCAGGGCCATGTTTACCAATGGCCTAAAGGAGTGTGGCATGGAGGTGGTACCTATCGAGGGCATCCATCCAAGGGTTAGTGTTTTTATGTTAAACTGGTATTCTGTGTTAAACTCATTTTGTTGTTGTAAAACATTGTATTTAACACACGCAATATTGCCTCTGTTACTGTCCCTTCTCTTTTTAACCTGAGCGCTTCTTTGTTCTCCTCTTGCTTCTCAGGTCATGGATAGACTGATTGAGTTTGCCTACACTGCCAGCATTTCTGTTGGGGAGAAGTGTGTGATCCATGTTATGAATGGGGCAGTTATGTACCAGATTGACTGTGTGGTCAAGGCCTGCTGTGATTTCCTAGTTCAGCAACTTGATCCGAGCAATGCTATCGGCATCGCTAACTTTGCTGAGCAGATCGGTTGTACAGAGCTGCACCAGAAGGCCCGTGAATACATCTATTTGAACTTCAGTCAGGTAAAAGGAGAAGATTAGGATTATAATAATGTCTATTTTCATTAAATACTCATTCAATGCTCATAGTACACATGGTCAAATAACAAACTAAAATATATTAGTAGATTTTTACTTTGTGCCCTTGCCTCTCTGAGAAGTTAGTACAAATAAGTAAATAAAGAATGTTAAGTATGGGGCTGGTCTGTGGTTAGTGCACAGATAACTGTAAATGTTCAATCTGACATGACAAAGGCATGTTTCATTCCCATGTAAGGTTTGCTGATGCTTGTAAAGACTGATGAAGAATCCTATATATTCCTCTTTTTAAAGTTGTTTTTTCGGTTGTATTTTCCGTATGTTTAAGGTGGCGACTCAGGAGGAGTTTTTCAACCTGTCCCACTGTCAGTTGGTGACCCTCATTAGTCGGGATGAGCTGAATGTGCGCTGTGAATCGGAGGTGTTTCATGCATGTGTGGCATGGGTTCGGTATGACCGTGAAAACCGGAAACCATACGTCCAGGCCTTACTCCAGGCAGTCCGCTGCCACTCGCTCACCCCAAACTTCCTGAAGACGCAGCTCCAGTCTCTTGAGTGGGACCCTGAGTGTAAAGACTACCTAGCTCAGATCTTTCAGGATCTCACCCTCCACAAACCCAGCAAAGTGTCTTTCTGCAGAACGCCGAAGGTTCCCCAGCTCATCTACACTGCAGGGGGCTATTTCCGGCAATCCCTCAGTTACCTGGAGGCATATAATCCCTGCACAGGAGCGTGGCTAAGGCTAGCTGACCTGCAGGTTCCCCGCAGTGGCCTGGCGGCCTGCGTCATCAGTGGGCTCTTCTATGCAGTGGGAGGAAGAAACAATGCACCGGACGGAAACATGGACTCGAATGCACTGGACTGCTACAACCCCATGAACAACTGCTGGCTTCCCTGTGCACCAATGAGTGTGCCAAGGAACAGAATAGGAGTCGGTGTGATTGATTGCATGTTATATGCAGTCGGTGGATCACATGGATGCATTCATCACAATAGTGTTGAAAGGTAAGGTTTAGCTTTAGTATCCAGTAATTGATAAACTAACTATAACTATAATAAACTAAAAAGAAATACTTACTAAGTGCTGGAACTTCTTTCTGGAATTGGTTTTAATTGGTTTGAATTTTAGCATTGAAGTCCCAAAGATTACAGTGCAGTCTAAAGTCCTGTGGGTGCTTGTGGCTTCTGTTTCTCAGTTAATTTCAAACTTATTGCCAGGAAAAGAAATTATGCTAATAGTTCAAGTTACACATTTACCAAACTGCGTATTTCTGACTCATGAGTGTGCCACTCTACAAATATTAACTAGTCAAGAACTTGCTGTGTGGGGAAAAGTAACAACTGAACAAAGTTCTGTTTATTTCAGATATGATCCAGAGAAGGATGAGTGGCAGCTGGTGGCCCCTATGTTGACACGTCGTATAGGTGTTGGTGTGGCTGTCATTAACAGACTGCTTTATGCTGTTGGGGGCTTTGATGGAGCCAATCGCCTCAGCTCTTGTGAGAGCTATAACCCTGAAAAGGATGAATGGAAGTCTATGTCCCCCATGAACACTGTCCGCTCTGGGGCAGGTAAGGAACATATTTATTATATAATGTACGTAATTCACTATGTTCAAATGATGCTAGTCAAACTCATGCTAATTTCCTGTTTACCAAATAAAACTGCAATCATTTAAAAAATTAGGCAAATAGTTTTACATTTTCTAAATTGATTGAGTTAGTTTAAAAATGATAATATCCCAGAAAAAAAAACTAGAAAGCACCCGGAGAGTGCAGAGGTCTATATGCTCTCATAGAACCACAGTCCTGCAACAACTACTTCCAAGTTTTTCTGCCTTTTCAGCTTCTTACCAGATGACATTGTTTTATTACTGTTGTTACTGTTGTTACTGTTGTTTCTATTGTTTCTGTGGTTTTCACCTCTCGTTTTCATTAATGGAAACAAAGAAAGATAAGTCACTATTTTGTATTTTTTTTGTCCCACAGACGGTTCTTTGTAGGACAGTTTATTTTAGGATTACATAGGAGAAATTGGCTACCTTGGCAGAGGTCTGCACTCTGAGTGCTTTCTAGTGTACTGAGGAGAGGCGTAGTTATCAAATTTCACAAGACAGGAGGGAGGAGGCTCCTTCTCTGGCTGTCTCACAAGAGAGGCCCAGCAGAGCCAAGAGAAGGTGCCATTGATTGAGAAGATCCTACATCCAGACCATGATCCAAATCTGTCACAAATTGAATCGATTCACTTCCTTGTGTCATTCCTCAGCTTCCCTAAAAGTGTCATCCAACTCCGTTGCTAACAGAAACACAGAGACAGACACACACGCCAACGCTACCGAAAACATTACCTCCTGGGCAGGGGAAATGATGAAGGGCTTGTGAAACTAGGGTGCTTAGCACATTAGTTAGCATTGCAGTTTTATTTTGAATATGGTGTTTGGCCTTTAAACCCTGTGCACAGAGTCGGTTAATATAGAATCTCTTTTGTGCAATAATGCTTACTCTTACTCTTCCAAAGATTGAGAATTGTGTTTTATAAATGACCTTTCAGGTGTATGTGCACTTGGAAATTATATTTTTGTCATGGGAGGCTATGATGGTACGAATCAGCTGAACACAGTGGAGCGCTACGATGTGGAAACTGACTCATGGAGCTCTGCTGCCTCCATGAGGCACAGGCGCAGTGCTCTGGGTGTCACTGCACTACATGGACGCATTTATGTATTGGGTGAGTAAAGAAGTTACAACTTTTGGTTCAAGGTCATGGTCAATACAATCACAAATTATTGTTGTTTCCAGGAGGATATGATGGCAATACTTTTTTGGACAGTGTGGAGTGTTATGACCCCGAGAATGACACATGGTCAGAAGTGACACACATGATGTCGGGGCGAAGTGGCGTGGGTGTAGCAGTGACCATGGAGCCTTGCCCTAAGGGTCTGTCCCAGCAGACGGACAGGGAGTGTGGTGCCTCGCCACACACCGACCTCTCAAACAACTCCAGCAATGGCTCGCAGCAGGGTCAGCGCCACTGTGGGGGCTTTGGCAAACACGCATGAGGCTAAAGACAGTGGATTTAATCCTTCCCAAAACTCAGCACTGAATTACCATCTTCCAAAAATAGTCTAATAACAGGGTATTTCAGACAGAATACCACTTGTTGCCTCAGTGATCAGCTCAATTTGATAAAAAGTGTTCCCCCTCTTTGTTAAGTGTAGATTATTGGGAAGAACTAATCACATTTTAGGGATGTGGCAAACTTTACAGAAACGCTGTCTCCCAGCCTTGATGGGGGCATAAGGGCTCCAAGAGCTGTCTGTTATTACCAGATGATTTTTGCACCTCCTAAACAAAATCTCATTGTAGCATTTGTCAGTATGGGTTGTTGAGCCCAAAGTGCCATTGTTATGCCTGTGTGGGCATTAGTGTCATCAGTATAATATTGTTTTGAAAGAGTCCGTGTGGCATCAAGCTACAGTACTAATGTGTTTATGAAATATGAAAGTAGTTTTCACCATTTTTAAGGTGGTCACATGAAGGTGTTGGTATGTGGAGTGCCAATAGTGGGAGAAATACATTTAGCATTTAGATATTTTTCTGAACATCCTCATCAAATTGAACCACATCTACTAAACCTCAAACAAAAGCAACTGTTAGTCTATACATATTGTATACCGATGGCAAAGGTTGCTAGAAGTGTATTTGTAACAGCAGTTTAAGCTACCAAGGTTTTTAAGTGATGTTTTATACACTGATGTTCTAAGAAATATTGTACAGAATTTAAGACTTTAAACTTTTTATTTATTTGATCAAATCAATGTGTTTTTTTTTCATGCTGACCTTGTGTCAATCTTTGTATTAAATTTGACTTGTTCGTGTGTTTTGGGGCTTTTGAATAACACATTAGGGCGGCAGTGGCACAGTGGGTAAGCGTTCGCCCTGCGACCAGAATCCCCGAGCGCATACTGTCGTCGTGTCTCTGGGCAAGACACTTAACCCATATTGCCTATGAATGAATGTGGTTGTGTGATTGGTGGTCGGAGGGGCCGTAGGCGCAGACTGGCACAGAGGCCACGCCCCTCTCATTGTGCCTCAGGCCAGCTGTGGCTAGTACCTTACCACCACTGAGTGTGACACGGGAGTGAATGAACAATGTAATTGTAAAGCATCTCTGAGTGTTGAGAAAAGCGATGCATTATTATAATTTGCATGTGGTAACAAGGAATGTTCTTGGATGTTAACCTGGGATGTTTGTAAAAGTTCGGCCTCAGTATGAGGGACTTCCTTATTAATGGTGGTCATGAAAAAATTAAACTCTTCAAGGTCAGTTGTGTACATTTTCAGCAACAATATGTACAATGCACTGTAAAGTAAAAGCTTATTGTATAATTGTGTTGTGATTGTGATGTTTATGTATATTGGAGATTCAAGGGGATGTTAAGTTATAACCACTAGATGGAGCTAAAGAGCATTTTCTGTGCGACGTTTGAATATGGTTCGTAAAGCAATTTATTTGCCCAGGTCCGTCATTTTTATGGAATTCTATTGGAAACGTAAAATCAAAGAATAAAACCAAAATATTCACATATGGAACTTAGAGGGTAGTTTATATTCATCATCCGTGTTTGGGCCACCCAGCAAAGTCACCAGGTGGTGACTGCACAACGCCATTATTAAAGTCATTTTGACAGGAAACCTCCGAAGATTATTGTGGCCTTCACAAACTATATACGCATATCGACCCCATACTTTGTGAATATAGTCAATTACTGTTTTTAGGCGTTCAACGCCCTTGAGACACACAATAACCTTTAATAATAACAGAACTCGAGACCAAACATTGGTCACATATATAATAACAGCTGTTATCAAATAAAGTGCCACTTTTATATTTGTATTTTTAAATGTATATATTTTAAGTATTATTTAAAAAAATTTTGAAAAGGTGGTATTTTTGTTGATTTTAATTTGAAAAATAAACAACTCTCGGAAGTCCTAGTGTTGTCTGTGAAAGCCCACTTTACACCGGTGTGCGCCTGTCTGGGCAATGAAAGGCTCTCCTGTGCTACCGGACGACAGCAGAACCTCCCAGGGCGCAGGTAAGTGCACTTTATTTTCAACAACCACCTTGACACAGAAGATAGGCCTACTTTACTGTCTACATTTAATTTACTTTAACCTATAATGGACCAATTATTAAATACGTTTATTAAATGCTATGAACCTGAAACCTATGTTATATAATATGAAGTTGTGTGTAGGTTGAATTGGTAGCTTAACTTAACTGAATCAAGAATTACTTGTGAAGTTGACAATTATTTGCTTGTAGCTGTAGAAAAGTTGACTTAACTCTTGGCTACGTCCAAAACTGCCCACATGTTGTCAAACTAGTTTTACCACTTTGTGTCGAGTAGAGGGGGCTGCTCTTTTAGTCAAGGACAAATACTGTGTGCTTTTATTGTCGGTATAATAAAGTGAGTCACTGCGTCATTGCCATATAATTGTAAAAGCTTTGACAGTGAGCTTTCAAAAGACTGGTGAAGTGTATTTTAGCCTCAGTCTTCTCTGTTCTTTCTCTAGGGTGGAGCACCATCCAGGATGATCCCTGTGGGTGAATTCAGAAACTTGGGCACAGAGCAGAACCACAAGTACCGTGTCTTAAAGCCATGGTGGGACGTGTTCTCAGAGTACCTGTGTATTGCTATGCTCATGATTGGGGTCTTTGGGTGCACATTGCAGGTAATTAGCCTTTTAAATGTAATAATCATCAACTGTCAGTAAGTGAGCCCAAAGTGTGTACATAAAATCTGTACATTTTGCATTTAAGATGAAAAGCCTAACCATAAATATTCTCTATCCAGAAGTCCTCAGGTGGCTTAGTGTAAGCTTCACCTGGTTCAATTTAGTAAAAAATGACCTGTTAATGCACCTTTTCGCTATTAATCGTTTAGCAAAATAATCGTTTGTTGCAGCCCTACCATTTTGAATATATTCTATCATATTTTTTCACAATATTATACATACACTATTTACCTTGCAGCTCACCCAAGACAAGATCGCCTGCCTGCCAAGCCTCCATACCAGCTCAACACCTAACGCAATTGATTGCAACCACATCAGGACATATGGAGACAATGAAACTTGGGACAGCCCAGTCAACCCTATCATTTGGGAGGTCAAAGGCCGCAAAAATGATCTAGATATTCACCAGTATGTGTTCATCAACAACTATTGCTATGAAAGATCTGTCCACTGGTATGCTAAGTTCTTCCCATACCTTGTTGTCATTCACACAATGATCTTCATGGTGGCAAGCAGCTTCTGGTTCAAGTATCCTGGGACATCGTCTAAAATTGAGCTTTTTGTCTCAATCCTGGGGAAGTGCTTTGACTCTCCGTGGACCACAAGAGCCTTGAGTGAGGTTTCTGAAGAGAGAGGGGAGGAGAAACTGGTGAGTTTGAGGAGAAACACAATTTCAAAAGATCCTGCAGAGAAACGCACAGACGACTTGGAGACAGCAGCCCTTCTTCGGTCGTCTTCGGTCAAGTCTAACTCGGAGAAAAAAACTCCCGAACCTCAGTCTACGCTCACCGTGCTGGATAAAAAGGAAGGGGAGCAGGCGAAAGCACTGTTTGAAAAAGTGAAGAAGTTCCGCACGCATGTGGAGGAGGCTGATCTCTTGTACGTCATGTATGTGCTGCAGACGTCCCTAAAAGTCATCAAGTTTCTTTTGGTCATAATCTACTCTGCAGTGCTGGTTCCAAACATTCAGATAGTGGTACGCTGTTTGGTGCCCCCGGAACTGACTGGTTTTAATATATACTGCTGTAACCACAATAAGGCCAATCTCTTCTCAAAGCTGTCTTACTGCTACATTTGCTTTGTTGGAGTCTATGGCCTTGTATGTATCTACACTCTGTACTGGCTTTTTCACCGCCCCCTGAAAGAATACTCCTTTGAGCAAGTCAGATTTGAGACGGGCATCACTGACATACCTGATGTGAAAAATGACTTTGCTTTTCTGCTGCATCTTGTCGACCAATATGATGCTCTTTACTCCAAAAGATTTGCTGTTTTTCTGTCAGAAGTCAGCGAAAGCCGACTTTATCAGCTCAACCTCAACTACGAGTGGACGGCCAAAACTCTGCGCACCCGTCTGGCTAAGAACTCTTCTAACCGCATGGAGCTGCATTTGTTGATGTTGTCGGGACTTCCTGACACAGTGTTTGAACTGAATGAACTGGAAGCGCTCAAACTGGAGCAAGTCAAAAATGTCACCTTTCCTCCCAGTGTGGCCAAGCTGGATTCTCTACAAGAGCTGTCACTGGTCTACTGCCCCGCAAAGCTCCAACTGCCTGCGTTGAACTACTTCAAAGAGCATTTAAAAGTGCTGCGATTGGCTTTTGAAAGTGTAGAGGAGTTACCTTTGTGGATGTATTCTTTGCATGAATTAGAAGAGTTATATCTAAACGGTCCACTAAGCAACAAGGTGTCCCAAAGTACAACTCTCGAATCCCTCCGTGACCTGAAGTCTCTCAGGATCCTTACACTTCGCTGCAACTTGACTAAAATTCCCACCAGTGTTGGAGATGTGGCCTTGCAGCTGCAGAGTTTGAGCATCCATAATGAAGGGGGAAAGCTTCAGGCATTTAGCAGTCTAAAAAAGTTAACTAGTCTAGTGTCACTTGAGCTGGTTAGATGCGAGCTGGAGCGTATACCAAGTGCCATTTTCAGTCTGAGTAACCTCCAGGAGTTAGATCTAAAAGAGAACAGATTGACTACTGTGGAGGAGATTCTGAGCTTGCAACACTGCCTACGTTTAATGACACTCAAACTGTGGCACAACAGAATCACGTATATCCCAGATCACATTAGTAAGCTGCACGCCCTGGAGACTTTGGACATTAGCTGGAACAAGATCCGAAAGCTTCCCTCTCGTCTTTTTTTTTGCACCAAGCTCCGGCATTTGGATGTATCCCACAACCAGCTCACCTCTCTGCCTGCTGAGGTGGGCATCCTCCAGGGGCTCCAATTTTTCTCTGCTGCGTTCAACTCTTTAGAGAGTCTGCCAGAAGAGCTGTTCTCCTGTAAAAGACTGAGGACTCTAGCTTTAGGAAACAACTGCCTGTCATATTTGAGTCCCAGGGTTTCTAGTCTGGGACAGCTCGTCCGGCTGGAGCTTAAAGGAAACCGTTTTGAGTCTCTGCCTGTGGAGATAGGGGACTGTCCACAGCTGTCTCTCAACGGGGTCTTAGCAGAAGACAGTCTCATGGAGCAACTGTCCTCTGATATACAAGCAGTACAACCACATGCAGAGAATAGTCAGTGATTGGTTTTAGCAGCACAGTATTTTAGTTTACTCATGTTTTATACGGTTCTATATGAAACAAGGGGAATTCTGCATTTGTTGTTGGAATTGATTTTTACACAGTTTTATACTTGGAGATGTATTTTTGCAACTAGTATTTATACACTATTAATTGAAAGTGTTTTTATTTATCAGTTTTATGCCATTTTTTGCCAAGCCCAGTTGCTCACACACTAACACACTAACCTATTGAGCAGTTTAAAAGCATATATTCTATGTTCTGGCCAGACACAAGCTGGACAATACTACTCTGAAGCAGTATTAAGATTGATAGTTCAGTTAGGATAATGTCAACAGCTTTTGTTATATGTAGTTTATACATCACATTTTATCATGCTTCTGCCACATACAGTGAAGAAAACAAGTATTTGAACACCTTGCTATTTTGCTATTTCTCCCACTTAGAAGTCATGAAGGGGTCTGAAATTTTCATCGTAGGTGCATGTCCACTGTGAGAGAG
>JAVQKC010047854.1:0-57753 GCA_036025475.1 Philypnodon macrostomus | reverse complement strand
GGAGGAGCTGGAGGAAGTGTCTGGGGAGAGGGAAGTATGGGCGTCCCTGCTTAGACTGCTGCCTCCGCGACCCGGCCCCGGATAAGCGGAAGAAGATGGATGGATGGATGGATGGACAGTATATATGTTTCAAGAACCCAAATCGCAATAATGTTATCGTCTGGTGACAGATCTTTACACTGTCCAAAATTGTGGTTAAAAAAGAATCTTCAATTAAATTATCATAATTTAGCTCCAATTCCGTCCTACATTTAGACCTGGTTTAATTCTGTTTAGGTCCGGGTTTAGACCTTAAATCAGACCTGCTAATTCTTGCTCAAACATTGCTGAAAGATGGAACTTTTACTATGTCTAAAGTTACTAAAGCCTTAACTGCACTAACAACATCCAAACATCACCAAATATGTCATTATTGCCATATCCAACATGGTTATTGCTTATCGTGTAGTGTTGTTATTAAGTTACCCTATAGCAAGAGGTTGACAATCATAATGTACAGCTATAGTCTCCAAATACCCAGCCAATACAAACAGTTTCCCGTCCAGCCCATTGTCTGCCAGTGGATTTACAGTGCAAGTCTAAAGTATTTGGTCAACCTCACTTTTGTAGGCGCTTTCCTGAACCCATTCACAACATTGTTTTCTTACAAAATAGTGGAACATTAATAAAGCAAAATAAACACGTTGGAAAGGTGAGACAGTGGAGAATAGATAAGGCTGTGGCAGTTACTACACGCACACAAACTGCAGTGAGCGCGCACACACTGCCTTGTAACAAGCACGGAGCCCCCTTTTTACAACCCCTCAGAGTAACAACCGTGTCTAATTAAAATTCACATTTCAACCAAAAAAGGAAAACAAGCCATCTTTGAACAATCCTGTCCGTCCTCGCCCTGGTCATGAATTTCAGATAAACACTGCGATACACCGTGAGTAGTGCCACATTAATTAAAAGCCTTGATAGACGCGGGTTCCATCTAACAGACCTATCAGGAATTAAATTTGTATCAGCAGCAGAAAGAGCAGTCGCGGGGGTCCCTCAGGGGGATTAATGAAACAGACTTTCATTGGAGTTGTGAGGGGAGGAGGCACAAAAGAAAGGACCAGCAGCAGGATGTCATGTGCAGGACTGGCGCGTCACTGACCTCTCATTTCATACTTTAATAAAGTCGCACCCAGGTGTCCTTGATGCCTTCCAGTCGCCCGGGGCGCTGGGAAAGCTAAACAGGAGGCAGCCATAACATAAATGAGGATGCTAGGCACTGCTTTTATTTTCTCGTCGTACATCTATGGGCTTGCACACACACAAGACACATGCATACTTACCCTAAAGGCCATATTTAGCATTTTCTGAGATCAGTTTTGTAGATTTAGTTATTTAAAAATACAATTGGTTATGTATTGAAAATGCCTTGTTTTGGGGAGCTGTTTCCTTTTCTTGACTAAGAAAAATACATTAGGTGCATGTACTTTTAGGACCCTCTTTCACCCTGCTGGCCATACCCAATTCAATACTAGAGCCAATGCAAATAATGGGATGTAGTAGCAAGACTGAAAGTGCATGATTTCACATTTCTACGAAGATAGGTGATATCAAGCACTTTCAGCTCCTGAGAAGATCAGCAGCTCAGCATACAGGATTATTTAAACATGCAATATTGAAAACAAATGCAACAATCGAAAACATTTTGGCAAGGTAGAAAGCCAGTCCAGTTAACATAATATGGCCTCTTTAAGTGCCAGGCTGCAACAAAGATTTGAGTTATCAAGATGAGGTTTTGTTGAGAAACACAAGGCCATTTCTTCACACGGGTTCACCTTGTGCAATAAGTTACATCAATTGTGTGAAACATTTTCTGTAGCATTGGTACAAGAGGTTCGCTGTGTCAGTTCAGCCTTTATGATTTACTATCTATGCAGTTGGTCACCGGAAATTGGACCGGCTCTGACTTGCTTGTGAATTGAGGTTGAGACAGTTTTCAGTTGAAAACTGAAGCAGCAGATTATCTCGATGAGAAGGCTTGCAGATTTAGAGATGTACTGTATGCAATATGTTATCACAACACAGTCAGCCCAGACAGCTGCTATCTGTCATAAACTCTAGTCTATTGTTGGCCACGCTACGGCGGCAAACATGTGACCCGATCTAGATGAACAGCCACTGAGCAAATACAGAGTGGAATAGTGTCATTTTTAATAAAGCTGTTTTATGGACTCCAGTCAACAGAGCCAGAGGAACGGGCTGAAACTTCCTTGTGCAAATGATATGGCAGTAGCAGTTTCATAACTTCCTCTGCTCAGACAAGCCTGTGGCAAGTCTCCTAACAGAGCACACACAGCGCAGCAGTCAGCCAACCAGGGAGAGAGATGGAAAGGAGAAAAAATATAACCTCAGCCTTATCAAGATTTTACAGAGACATTTCTTTAATTAGTTTTAATATTTCTTGTTTAGATAATGTCAGCCAATTGACAATTCAGTCCCAAACGGAACTCTGGACTTCTCTGATACTGAGAAATGGATGATGAAAAAGATTGGTCTGATTTAAATGTGTGTGAATATGTCTGTGTGGATAAACTTTGGACACTGATGTTATCTTTATAGTGTGATTGATCTAAACAAATTCCAGCAAATTTCTCGTTACTGCATTGTCATCAAACACATCATCTATTATAAGGAAACTAAATGTATAGAATTCATATTAAGGTCATCTGACAGAAATAGTGTGTGGAATAAGTCTTGAGTCGGTCCTCAATATAGTCTTTTAGTTTCGTTCTGTTAGCCTTGGTTTTGTTAGTGGTTCAGTTAGGCTAAATCCTACTAAAATTTACATTAGTTGAAGTGACAATGTGACAATGTCAAAAAGGCAGATCAAAATATTGCCAGTTTTATCGTTATCACTACATTCAACATAATTATCACACGATGCATGTTTTTCTAATCTGGCAACCCAAGTGTGAATGATTTTGTAAACAGAAAAATATACAATTATCTAGTCAAAGTCGCTAATTGCACAAACACTATCAACAACAGTTTTATGCTTTGGTAGCCTTACATGCTCTATTTGCAGCTTGGAAAGTGCGCCGTGTGGACGTGAGGAGTTCTCACTGGTGACAAGTGGCGGCAATGGAAAAATAATTAGTGTTGCTACAGGAACCAAAAAAAAAAAAAAGTTTCCTCAGTTTGAGTTCAGACAAACACCGGGCCGAAACCTAAAAACAATCAAAGCCGAAGCAGTAAACATCTGGAGCGAGGAGACTTAAAGCTGTAGTCTGGAGGTTTCGTAAAATATTTTTTTTTTAAATTGCATAAAAAATGCACTATCTGACCCTGTTCTATGATGTAAAGTGGGTCATCTGGCATAATTACTAATTTGACCTCTACAGCAACATCAAATCAGAGTTTGTGGGATACCTGCAACCTCTACAACAACAATTCAAAAACTTTTTTTAAACAATGTTTTATTTTTGGAATAGACCAGACCACAGCTTTAAAGAATCTATTAAGTGAATTTTTGTTGCGAGATTACCACTAGAGATAGGAGGCCCATGGGGGAAAAATTGTGTAGCTACATCCAATACCTGCATGTCCCTGCTACACCTGCTTTCCCCCCAAAGTGTTTTTCACAGTCCTCACTCCCACATTAACACATTTCTCAGGCTTTTGTACTCATGTCGCCTCCTCCCTATATAACCACACACACACACACACACACTTAAGACACAACCCGGCTCTTCTGTCTCTTCCACACACCTTTCTCTTGAGCGGGCAGCAGGTGTTGAGTTGTGTTTACCCCTCCCAACGCCTCCCTTTTACCTCTTTTCCCTACCCCTTCCCACTCTGCCTCTTTCTGGCAGCTGGTAGAAGTCTACAGGGTGGGGGTGGAGGCATAACAGCTGCACACGAGGGCGACTGGAAAAAAAGAGGGAAGAAGAAGAGTGCACAAGGCAAACAGCTTCAATCCCCTCTGGGTTGTCAACTCCGATCCCTCCGCAATCCCAAACGCTGGTGTTTTTAAGCGGTGAACACACGAGGATAAACTGTTGCAGAAAACAGTCACTGGCCACTTTATTAGGTAGAGCTTGTGTAATAAAGTGGTCTTCCTGCTTCCTGTTTTGTCATCATGTGTGAGATGGTCTTCTATAGACCTTAAATACTTGACCCACAGAACTGCTAGTCACTGGATATAGTATCTTTAAACTCTAGGCATGGTTGTATGTAAAATCTAAACTTCTCAGATACTCAAAGTCCACCTGGTGCCAATAACCATGCCATGTTCAAAATTACTTTAAAATAATCTATCGATGCTTAGTTTAAACGTCATCATATCTGAGCCACTAAACGTATTGGCTTGATGCAATGTGATTAGCTGTTTGAGCTAACAAGCTGGTTAAGTACATCTACCTAATATTGGCCAACTAGAGTACATTACCACTTTTGCTGGATGCGCTAACAAATTATGTTCTTGTGTCACTTTGAAATAAAAACATGAATTCAGATAGCAATACCAAGCATTCTCTTTCGCTGAGTGTGTGTCTGTGTCTTTTCCACAAACAGCATCAAAATACATGAGATCAGCTCTCAGGCTTTGTTTGGCCCTGGCAAGGTTAGGCCAGCCTCATTCCAAATTTCCTGAGGGGGAACAGAGAGAAAAACGATTCCATGCAGATAAATCACTCGCTCAGATCAAAAGACAAATCAGTGGCAAAGACAAAAGATGCTGACTCTTTGAGAACAATAGAGACAGGGAAACATTGGTATCCGAGGAGCCGGCCCTAGAAGATCCCCGGCCACGCTCAATCAAAAGCCGAACACACCGGCTTTGCATACTAGGTCAAATAAACTTTACAAGGAAAAGTATATTTAAGCTTTGAATTCTGAGTTGTATTCTGAGAAAGTTTCTGGTTTTGCAAACTCATCATTTTCAGGTTTGATTTAATAGACAAGGCAAAAGTGGGGAGATGTCCTGGTTGGAGAAGAAAAATGGTAAGAAAAAAGAAAGATAGGGGTAAACTATTTGATATAAGGCGTTGCTGTGTGTGGGTAGCTGTCATTTGGCTGTGATCTATGTGTTGAGGCTGGCTGTCTATAGTTTAAAAGAGAAAAAAACAGCCCTGTCCCATGCAGCCCTTCACGCATGACAGCCCCCCATCCTTTTATTAACTTCTTCAATACAACCAATAAATAAATATATGGAATCCACAACTCTTTATCGTCTATTCACGGTTTTCGTCGAATCAAGGTGTCACAGCGGGAAGAGCCCTTTGGGGAAAGTCACAAGCCCCTCTCACCGATATTGCCTCCTGATGCTTGAGTGCTATCAGAGGGGCACTTTTATGGCTTAAAAAACATGACGAAAAAAGGTCATAGCAAAATCACCTTCGCTTTAAAGCCCGTTTTATAATGTTGAGAGACAAATTACGTACAAAAAATCCCAACAGTCAGTATTTGATCCCCCTCCTCAGAGATCCATGTATGATAACACATCAATTTAGATTAGAAGGTGATATGAAAGAGAAATGTAAAATAGGTTGCGAAGGGGAGGAGCCACGTTTGAGATGAAAAAAATAATTACAAAAAATACGTAAAGCTTAACATTTCAAAAAAATATGTTGGGGATAAGGTCAAAGAGTAAAATTCATAGATTTTTATAAAGAGTTCAAGTCAAGAATAATTCTACCTCAAAATATCTGAGCATTATAAGCATTTTCTGCTGGTTTAGTCTAGGTTTAAACTTTTTTAGAAATGGTTAAGTTCTTGCTTAGTTCTGGGTTAGACCAGGTTTAGATTCACTGTAGTTCTTTTATTAAAAATCAATTGAGGATAGGGTCAAAGGATTTACTTAATAGATTTGGATAAAGAGTTCAAGTCACATTGTGGTGACAGACACTCGGGAAGATTAGCGTGAAAAATATATCAAGAGTCGAGCCTCTGAGTGAAATTGACCCGTGCTGGAATTGCTATCTCCAGTCCAAACATGTGAGATTTGATAGTGCTGTTCTGGTCTGGGACAGAGGGAAAAACAAGCCACACTGCCACAACAAAGACAGGAAATTCAGCATAGATTCCCCACTTCTTTCGGCTGCCTGGCTATACCTAACACTGCTGTGGTATAATGGAGAGAGAGCACAGTGCCCGGAGCTGGCATAGACACCTGTGACATATTTTCATGGATAGTAGGAGTGGGCGATGTGACCAAAAATGTAGATTATTGCAGCATATTTCAAAATTATGACAATATTTTGTGTGCTCTTTTACAGTGGTTGGGTTGTAAAAAGTAAGAATAAATTATTGTTGTGGTGTATTGTTGCCTTAGCAAACAAATAAGCCAAATTAAATAAAAAATATAGCACATTTTTAAAGGGGGTAGTTTACAGGGGTTATAATGAATCAAAACAGACAGAAAAAGTGTCATGTATAAAGAAGAGGCTGTATCAAAAAACCTATAAATCTACCATTTATCTGTATCACAGTATATGGATTTGTCATATACAAGAAAAAAATGGTCTGAAGCGGTATCTCACACCTACCTAACAATGCTGGTAATAGAGAGAGAGCGAGAGAAAGAGCACAGTGCCCGGAGCTGGCAAAGACACCTGCGACATATTTTCTACCCCCGCCGTCCCATGCTACCCCTCCCTCTTTTACCCCCCCCCCTTTTGCTCTTCCCACCCCCTCGACATTAAAGTCCTTCACAGAAATCAGAATTTAATAAATCACCCCAGAGCCTGACAGAGTTTATCTCCGGGGGTCGCCTCCGCTGCGCCGAGACTCACAGACAGACAAAGCGTGGCCCGATAAGATGTGAAATTAAATACAGTTAGCAGTTTGAGACAAAGGAGAGAGAGGGTGTCACGGCGCGCTTTGTACGGCGTAAATGGCTTGGCTGGCTGCTTGCTTGGTCGGGGCAAGCACATACCGGTAGACTGCGACTGGGGTGATTCATTTCAGGTTTCCTCTCACATTTAGCCTCATTTGCATCATCCACTGTCAACATATCGCCTCTCGCAGATACGTTCAAGAGCTTTCATTATAGGCGTCCAAGGGGCTGACATCCCTCTTTTTTTTTTTACCCAAGATGCAATGTTATTAATCACAGCCTCGACTCCGGTGTGGACTCATCTCCATCACGGATCAAACGATATCTGCCTGTGTTTCCTTTCATTCGCCAGACAGCCCTGACACCCGCCATCACCACGGCTAAAGGAGACTTATGGGGGAGTGTGTTGAGGGCTCAGACGACCTTATGAATGCAGTACATAAGCATTTAGCGACGGCGAGGAAATAAATGGAGAGGATTTGTTCGACACCGGTGTAGGATCTGTCAGCCTCCAGCAGCAGGCACATGCAGCCCGGCACTGAAAAAACTCACACAATTAGGGTGTATTGGGAAAATATAAAATAATAAGCATGTAGATGTATATAGTGGTTTCTTGAGCACTCAAAGCACATTATATTTGGGTGCGTTATTCATTCAATCGGCAGCCACATACAGGTGTTGGTAAACTACCTTTCTGGCCACAGGTGCCCTGAGGCAGAGAGGAGGCTAAAATTCCACACAACTGGTCTTTTCTACCTCAACCGCACACACAATAAGCATGCAGTATAAAAATGCCTCTAAGCATTCAGCATCACATCCACTTACTGGATATTGTATCAACAGAATAAACAGAATGGTCCACCTAGCCACACCATGTCTAATAATGCCTTTGTTTTAAGCAATATTATAGCCTGATAAGCCATTTGAGGTCACTGGCAGGTAAACAGGTCTAATAAAGTGGCCAGTGAGTCTATAAAATATGGATGAATGGAAGGATTTGTTCAATACTAGTTGGATACGTCAGGCACATACTTACAGAGCAGTAGTACAAACTCAGACTGTAAAACAATTAGGGCAAACATGCAATATAAAAGTGCTGCCTGGCATTATAAAGAAAGATGATTACAATGCTTTTATTGCGTATACACTAATATTCTTTTTCAATTAGGCCCTGGTCTCAAATCCACATCAGGATATGGCAGAGCTCAGCTGTTCAACACAGATTTTTCCCCTCTGCTCGGTAGTTAAGAGAAAGCACAGTCAGGTTTCCAGGAAGATGTCGTGTGCAGGTTGTTTAATAGGCTTAGCCCGACTGGGAACCTGACCTTTCCCTTCAACAATACTATGGCTGACTGGGTTGAGCCCTACTATGGGAGCACCCTGACCTGTGGGTGAAGGCCTAATCTTCTACAACTCCATCTTCTGCACTGACCAGACATGGGATTGTAGAAATACTGGGGTCCAACAAGAGTATTTTAGGATGACTGAGGATGTGACAAAATCATTCTACCTCAAGATCACAAAACACACTGCATCAAGGTAAGGTTGGACCAAGTTCAGTCCTGGTTTAGATCTGGTTTGACTTTTTATTTGTTTAATTGCTGGTCCTGATTTAGATCAATCTTAATCATAGTTTAGTTCTATTTTAGCCACATTAGGTTAGACCTAGAGTAAGTCCATGTTTAGACTCATTCAAATCCAATTTTAGTTCTAGTTTAGACCTGTTTTAGACCTGGTTTAATTCTAATTTAGTTTTATAAATTGGTTATTTACAGGTTAGCCTAGTTTTGTGTGTATGAGGTGTTTTTTTTTTCTTAAATTGATTATACTAGATTTTTACTTAGATTTTTTGTTTGTTTACAGTGCATTGACCTCAATGCTATATATGGCCATGGCCATCCACAATGGTGTGATGACAGTCTACATCCCCAGCTATACTCTTACTCCAACTGAAGTCTTCCTGCTGGGCCCATGGTGCCAAGGAACTGTCAACGGGCCTATCCCAGCAAGGGTCCCAACAGGCCCCCCTCACACTGAGCCCTTGAGGGTGCACAGGCACTGGCACCCCATGCTACGAGAGGGTGCGTGCGGCGCGGCAGAATGTCGACAATGACAGGAATGCTGGGTGCCATCAAGCAGCAGATAACACTCTACTTCTAAGAACATGATTAGCAGTCTCTGTAGTCAATGTGTCTATATGGGTGTGATTGAAAAAAGGGGCTGCTGGGTATTGTAGGCTTGTCAGTACAATGCAGCAGCTTGTCAATTTGAAAATCCTAACTTTATGTGATGCACAGAAAACAAGTACAAATTCTTTGGCTGGAGAAATGTAATGCTGGCTACTATATTGAGAGAGCATTCTACTGTAGGTATGAGTCGATAAACTGTTGGCAGTGCTTGATGGTTATCACTCTAGTCATATTAAAAGTTGTACATGTCCAGAATTCCATATTAGACTCGACATTTACGTGATGGAAGTTGGCACGTGGGAGTACTCTTTTTGCCAGTCCCAAGCTTGGATAAATTGAGAAGGGTTGCTCTTTACCTATGCTAAATCCATATGCAAATTACTGCAAGCAATGTGTGATATATGAATTTATTTATTTATTTTTAATTAGAAATTTACAATAAAGATTTCACTTCACCAATCATGGATCAGATAAACATATCAGAATGTGATTTATTTTTGTTTTGTACTGACATTTCTAACAGAGTGCAGTTGTATTAAGTCTGTCCTATATTCTTTTTAATATTACCAATAGTAAAAGCAGGTTTGTCCACAAAGACACACTTTGTCCCTCCTGAATGCCCCCATACAAAGCCCAAACCTGGGGCAAGAGCTTATCAAAAAAACATAAAGAAATCCCTTACAATAAAACGCATCTATAGCTGCATTACATTAACTTCCAGTGTTTGATGTGTGTAGAAGTTTACAAGGCACCTCTTTCTTTAGATAGTTTTTCTGTCTTCAAATGTACAGCTGTTAAAAGGTTGAACTTTTTTCTCTTTTTGTGCGACTCCACTTACACAAAGAGTTGTTTGATCTGTGAAATTCGATCTGTATTTCTAGCATTGTCTCCTATTTCTACAGTGGCATCTTAAAGGTCAGGAGTGAAAGGCCATTTGATAACTACAGAGAGACCTTTTGCCTTTATTACTACGCCTTTCATCTCCATTCCTGCCCAGGTTAAAACAAAGAGCGGCATCCTTTGAAAAAAAAGAAAGAAACAGGATAAAATAGATCACACTGGTGCCTCAAGACTTTTTTAGTCGCTGGGGGAAGTTCTGTAGCATCCCGTGTACAAGGCAAAGTCTAGTGGGATATGCTTCGGAGATGGATGAATCTTCGCAGGCACAATTAGCATATGTCCTCTCAACCTTCCACCAAACCTCTTGTTGAGAAAATGTATTGAGATATTATTACCACTCAAAAGGGCAGCACACAAAACATCTAAAACCGACACGCACATGGTTCTACAGGTGCATGCACAATCGCGGCTCAATGACATCCACTTTGCGCTGAAAATTCCCCCTCTCTTTTTAACGGTAACCTTGGGAGACGGGCAGCTCCGGCACGACACTTAACAGCCACTAGTGTGAGAAAAATGTTTTTGATATGCTTGTGTCATTTAATCATGCACATTGTGGCGAAGGCAGCACGGGACAATTTTGCAGGATATTAACTCCCAACTAAACCCTGGCTTGTATCATTTGTGGGGCCAGTCAAGCAGGAGTCCCAGGAGGGGCAGACACTTACGTCGAACGGTCGTAGTAATCTAAGGTTGACTGGCCGTGCACGTACTCACACACAGACCTACAACGAGATGCCCCAATCATAGTATAGCTAATAGACAGCCGCAACGACAATTACACTATTTGTAAAAAACAAAACAACGATAGAGCCAGTAATACAATATGGGAATATACACTCTCACTTTTTGGCCACTTTATTAGGTAGACCTTGTACCTCAAAGTAAATCACTGATGTGGTGATGCTGCTGTAGCTCTCCTGCTTCTTGTTTTGTCATATGTTCACAGAATAGTAATCATCTTTCTTCATTCTGACTTCAGCAGGTTTGTCTTGATCATTTGTGCAACATTATAAGGTAATTAGCTACTTGAGCGCACAGCCAGGTAAATAGGTCTACCTAATAATGTGGCCAATGACAGCATATAGACATCTATAACTTAACAGCAAAAGCACATCTTTTTATCTTCTCCTAAAGTTAGCGACTAAAGAGGATTTGTAAAAATGTCTCTTTAAGGTGATCCATTTGGACAGCTCACGTTGCTTAATGGGGTAGGAAATTCATTCTTTTTCCTACATAGCCCTTGATGTGATTCTATGCAAAATATATGAAGCCATTACTTGCAAAATGTACCACTTTTCAATAGTTGGAGAGGATAAAGAAGTGTCTATCTCAATTCTTTACCACTACTCGTCACACCAGACATAGACAATGCAAAAGACAGCAAAGGCAACTGATGAAAACCATTTTTGTTCCTTTACAAAGAACTAGGTCACCCTCTCATAATTGTCAATCATGCAATAAATCTCTGTGTGGCACAAATGAATACGGCATTGGAAATGAGACAAAGCTTATTGGCATGCTATGTCAGCTTGACTCAATTCATCCTTTTCACACAAGACCATTCACATGTGAAGTCTCTCTCTCTTCTCCCCTGCACTCTGAGCTCTTCCTCTCTCCCAGTGAGCATCCAAACACACCGCTAATGTCTCACCCACACACTGCTGATAAATGTAGACACATGATTTGAACAAACAGACGCGTTATTCTTCAAGCCTATTTCCATAATTTTTCAATGTGTTTTCGCTACAGACAGCGTAACAGCACATAAGGCATTGCAACGGAAGAGTATTTAAGATTATTTTAGATTTTCCCAAGATGTACAGTCTCTTGACAGCAGTCTACAGAGATGTGTAGTAGAAATGTGGATTAGTATCTAAGAGTACTGTAAAAAATAATATAAAATAAATTTAGATTTACTTTTTAAAGTAAAAATATGTCATCCACACAATTACTGACTAGAGTAGTAACAGCAAGTCTAACATTAGTGAAAATACTCAAGTACTGAGTAACTATTTAAATGGAATGACAAAAAATATATAATAATGTGTAAAAATGTTGAAATTATATCACGAAAACTCAAATATTCTAAATCTTTTCACCTAAAAAGAGAAAGTACAGAATAGGCAAAATCATATTCAAGCATTTGATTAAAACCTATACAAGTATAACATATACAAATTTATGACTATATGTAATTACCTCTGATACAAACTTCCTGTTACTTATAGCAAACCATGAGGAATTTCCAGGGAAGGAGATTGATGTGATCACGTTTAAATTTTTACAATGTACAGTATGCATTCCTCTCCTCTTGCCTCCTTTGCTATCTCGTCTAGGCTGAGTGTTGGCTTGACACAGCACTCTACAGCTCCATCCACAGAGGTTTGTGTCACGTCTCCGGAGGGCCACACTGTCACTCTTTAAGAGGAGGGTAATAATAGCCAGGCGCCACAGCAAGTGGTGGCACAGGCACATTTTAAAGAAACATCAGGGAGACGCTGACATTTGAGTCTATACGGAGGAGGAAGAGGAGGAGGAGGAGGAAGAGGAGAAACCCAAGTGCTACCAATAAAGACTTGGAGCTACCCTATCCAACAATATTCTCCATTGGCTAGGTGACAGAGGGACACCATGCAGCATATCGAGATGTCAGACTTAGATGAAAATATGTTGACCTGCTGATATTGATACGGGGCTCATAATCTCTACAGGTGTGCAGTCAGGAAGTAGCCAGGAGGGGTGTGGCGGCAGGATCTCGGTGGAAAACAGACAGAATTGCAATGCTTGTCATTTTAAAAGCTTACATCAAAATGCTGAAGAGTAGACAAGCTTTTGACTATGGTGTCTGTTGAATTTGATTTGTAAATAAGGCATTTTACTTGACTTTGAACTTTAACTACAGTAGTGTGTAAATGTTGTAGGCAGCTTTAAGAGAATATTCAAGCTATTTAGTTAACTTTGTTTTACCCCGTTTTGTCTAATTTGAGTCCATTTTTAAAGGACAGGTAGGTTCTTCCCGCCATTTCATCAAATAATAATAATGGATTGGATTTATATTGCGCTATATATATATTTATTTTTGTATTATTCATCTCCTCAGTCACACCTGATGGTGGTTGCTGTTTATGTAGCCACAGCTGCCCTGGGGAACACTGACGGAAGCGTCTACGGCCCCTCTGACCACCACCAAACACCAACCACATGGCAATGTGGGTTAAGTGTCTTGCCCGGGGACTCTAACCACAAACCCTCTGGTTGAAGGGCGAGCCTACCCACTGCGCCACTGCTGCCCCTGCTTTAGGTTGCCAACATCAGTCCCACTCTGATTCAAAACAGACTCAGTAATGATGATGGTGTGTGCTAGTGAAGTGAAGTTACCAACCAGAAGCCAGGGCAATGGGCTTATATAAGATAATACAAACCCTAGATTGAGATGATCCAGATTCACACCAAAATGTAAAGTTAATCATATAGAAAGCATTTGCTGGCTTTTTAGTATTTGCATACTACAGTATAATGTCAATATGAAATGAAATACTAATGGAGATTCACTTCAGTTAGCAAATAAAGCATTTTATTTGACTTTGAACTTGTCAGCTATTTCTCAAAGCTCTAATTTTAGACAGCTAAAGAAATGACCTAAGGATAATTTAAGTGAGTTTTGATTGAGTGGAATTGGCAGAGATGGGACTTTATTTCTATCACTTGAAAGACAGATGTAGAACAATGTGCCAATCAGTTTTAATGCCCCTGGAACAAAAACTACAGATGACCTCAAAATGTACCAAACTAACTTGAAAATGAAATGCATGAAACTCATTGGGTATGTGAGGCTTTACATAAATAGGACCTTTTATCAGTATGCATTATTGGCTGTGGGATGCTTTGAAAGGACAAACCGGGAATGCTGCTAGTTTCAAGTGTCTTTAGCTTGAGGCCTTTTGGAGCTAGCGCCAGGTAAAGATTAGATAATGATCAGATACTATTGGAGGTACTAAAGCTGCTCCTCAAGCTAACAACAAGGGCTAAGTGAATAGAAGCCTGCAATCCCTTCCCTTAAGGTTTGTTGAGAAAGTGAAATACTGTGCAAAAATAAACTTTCTATTAAGAATACTTACATATGAATAACATTTGTTATTTAAAGAGGACACTTTGCACCTGTCACTTGAGTAGCTTTCAAAACATTGCTCTTGTAGTTTTTGTGTGCCCTACTTTTTACTGAAATTTGAGTAATATTGGTTTGAACAAAATGTAAAGAATGCTTTTTGAAATGTATGTTTCTTGTTCCTTATTTAAGTTAGTTATTTTGTAAATGATTTATTTATAATTGGTTTGTAGTTTTTTGGAAATGCCAGAACTTATTACTGCTGTATTTTTTGTCTGTTCAAGTAAATCAATACTAAAAATAAATAAACGATATTCTGTTTTACTTCTTATTTCATTGGAGTAACAATACCCTTGAGAAAAAACTCTGGGCAATCTCACCACTTCCCCCAACTTAGACATTGAGTGTTTTGTTGGTTGGTCACTGGTTTCTTAATATAGTGTGATCATGAAGGAGGAGTCTTTTGTATTGAGTGGAGAGCTCTGAAAACATTGACACTGAAGGAATAACATCTGCATGTTTACTCAGGAGAAGATCCGTCCCGATAGCCTCAGCACAAAATGAAGTGGGAGACGAAAAAAACAAGTGGAGGAAATTTGTGGAATCCCATCTGAGATTGCTTCCCTGATGGATTCCTCTTCCTGTCAGCTCAGACGAGAAATGAAGCCGGAGAAAATTAACTCCTGATACAGCTACGCCGAATTAGACAGAGAGAGAGAGGGAGAAAAAAATGCTACACACTTTTTAAGGATTCCAGCCTTGTCATTTTCAATTTTCTGCTCTTTGGACATGCTTGTATTCAGATTCCCCAACATCTATTCGCCATATCAATCCTAATTAGACAATCTGGGCCCGCGAAGGATGAGAGCTTGGCTTATTTGCATAATTTAATCATAAATACTCAGTGATACATATTTCCAAATGCATTTGTACAATTATCTTTTCATCCTTGGGGCAAAAGTATTAATATGATTAGGCAATAATTCTTTAAAAAAGAGGGGAAAATAGGAAACTAGCAAGTGCGCAGTCCTTTTTTAACTCCAGCTTTGGGCTATATGAAAAATTAATTAATTTCTGAGGAAAATCAATTTCTATATGTGACCATATTAGACAGAAGCAGCGAAGGGCCTGCATTCCTTCTCCAATCAGGAAATCTCATCTGCTCCCGCTAACTTCTGTCAGGAGCGTTTAACATCGGGATACAAGTGTCAGGGACTCGCGCCATGCTCCTTAAATGTGCTGTAATGTGAACGAGCTGGTGAGTAAAGACAAGCCAGCACGCATTGACTAGGAACAAGTGGAGGACGAAAATCAGACTGACCTGAAATCTATGGCTGGCTGGTGGAGCAATTAAGTGTAAAACATCAGGTACAAGCTCAGTGAATGGATCTTGTTTAATATGCCAGATCTGTCACATTGACATATGCTCAACAGCTTCAGTCTGTTGTCCATAAAAACAGACGCATAATACTTCTTTTATGGCTGATTAAAATAGGTCACTCGACCAGACATATCTCTTTGGAAACTTGGTTTTAAACCACTTCACTCTGCAGTGGAATTAATTGGTAATTTTATTGCTGATCCAGTAAAGACATGCAAATAAGATAGGAGCTTGGACAACTAATGCGTCCAACAAGCAAATTAACAATACAGGCTTCTTTGCCATGCAAATAGCCTCTAAATCCACAAATGACAGTGTCAAACAAAGCCTTTTTAACAAGTGAAATCTGTAGTCCGTCAGCCTTGGCTCAGCTTGATTGTAGGTTACAAAAATATACTTTTCATCGTATTAAAAGAAATATAATTTTAGTTCACCATAGTGCAATGATTTTTACAGAAAAATGCTTTTATAATTTGCACTTGTTCCAAATGAATTAATGTCAAGCAATCAGCTATTCTGATTTTCAAGGAGACTATTTGTTTATAGAAAAAAAACACCTTGCTGCCATCTGCCAACTGCACAGTTGACTTGAGCACTCTTACTGTACCTAATCAAATTTGGCACAGCCCCACTGGTGAATAAAATTTGAAAAAAGAAAAATATATTTATATTTTCTTTTTCTTTTTTATCTGCAAACAAACACCAAATGCCAAAACTAATTTGACTTTCAAGAAACTACTTGAATCAATTTGGATTTTAAACAGCTTTGTATACCATTATCTCTGTGTTTTTTCCTCTCATTCTGTGCCTCTCTCTAATCAGGCATCTGTCAGTCTGTTTTTGAAGTTATTATCGCCCGAGCTCCCTCTTGGATGTGGTTGCCGGGTGACGGGTATCTTAGCACCCACTCTAACTGGGAATGATTTGAATGGAATCCAGAAATCTCCCCTGAGTACCTGTAAACACATCCGTGCCTTGTAGAAAACAAATATATTATAAGAGAGCTCAGCGGAGGAGAGGAAGCAGAGAGACAAGCTGGCACCCTCTGTGGCAGCTCACACTGAGCGCTAAACAAAACAATTACCGTCATTTGCAAATATGTGTGTTTAGGTATAAACACTCTTGAAATAGGAACAAGAGAGGTGATATCTCTCATAACACTCGCTGTCATCTCACTATCAATTAGATATATTTGTTGAAGCAAAAGTCACTTTAGCGTGACCCGTCACTTGTAACGTTTCACAGTAAGATATGTTTGAGCAAAACGAGACGGGGAAATCTATTTAAGAAGGGCATGTAAGTGAAAAGCCGTCCCATTCCCAGCGGTGGGACATTGTCTGGGGCGTACGGTTAACCTTCAGGGGTAGACAATGATTGTCAATTAACTGCTGCATTTCTGAGCCCCAGCGTCGAACTGCCTGCCTCCAAACACAAAAGCAGACCAATGAGAGATATGCGATATGTGTGCACCGCCCCTTGTGTTATAATAACCTTTCAGAGAGTTCAAGTGTCACGCAGCAATAAGAACCTTTTCCATCCCACCACAGGGAAAATGAAAAGGAAAACAAGTAGCTGGAACAGAGGGGCTCCTGGAGGGCTCCTACAGGGGCCACAGTCATAATGTAGGGGCAGATTACTGAACCTGCAACGGGGCGGGAGCAAGAGAACGCTGCTAATCTGACACAAGAGTGCTTGAGAAAATGAAGGACTGGAAAATTACTACATTAGGACTATGTTTAAAATCATCCCCATTATTCGCTGCATTAGAGAAATTTAACTTTCTTTTATTTCTGATTCCTCAGCAAAAATGTGCATTATTATTCTGGAAAACTCCCTTTATGCACTGTAGGTGTTATGTTGATGTAGGGAATTCGGTCGGCATTTGTTTGTGTCCACATAAAAAAGTAAAAACAGCAGGACGCAGTGGTGCTCTGTGATGCTATTCACATTCACACTGTGTGCAAAATGAGAGTACTGTTTTAACACAATGGAGCTTGGGAGGGGGGAAAAACAGCACGTGAAATAGTACAAGCCATTGTATAGCCATATTATTCACTTCATTGTTGCCATCAGGCCACTGGATAAAAAATAGTGGCATTGTGGTAACAGGGCGACATGAAAAGCTCAAGTATCTCTAGCGGCAGGCTGTTGTTTTGTAACCTGAGCAAGTTTAACCCGTGAGCTCAGATAGTTTTATCTGACAGAAGTTAGTCACATTTGAAACGGTCTATACAGACAGACAACTTTTTGTTCACCTACAGGGCAACTAGTAGTGGGTGATAAAAAATTATATTACGATTGTAAAATGTTTTATTTTATTTCAATTCATATGATTTATTTTTTTTGATTATACGCCATTATTAGAAACTACTGTTTTTCAGCAGCTTGTAGTAAAATACCCTAAAGTTGAATTTATTGAGAGCAATGGCAAACAAAGCAAAAAAAAGTACATATCATTAGACGACATAATATCAACATCTATCATATTCCACCCCTACTCATGCTCATTCTGTCAGCAGCTATTCAGTGAGAAAACAATGTAAAGCCCAAACATCTCAATACAGATCAAATCAACTCTTTTTAAGTAACAGGACAGCCTTGTGTCTACATAGCGGATGCCTTGCTGCTCCTCCATGATGTAATTCTGCAAATGGGCCAGGCCCGGTCTGTGAGTGATTGATTTCAGCCCAGCACCGGGAGAACCTGGCTGCTTTCAGAGACAATTACAGTCCTGTCCGTGCGCACCGTAATAGCCTAGCACTTTAACGTCATTAAAGCGACGTGAGGCACTGCATTATCCTTTAACCCCATCGCCAGCCGGCCCGCCATTGACAACCCTGAGAGTTCAACCACGTACTTTGTCACCTGAAGACCCGCACCATGCCACTGGACTGGACTGGGGAGGGGGATCACTGAATATAGGATGGTATTCGCTGTATGCTATAGTGGGGGTCAGATCCCTGGATGCTTTATGTAAATGATGGTTAAGTGCCAAGAAGAACAGGTGAAATATGAACTAAACTGTTCTTTAGTGTTTTTGCATATTTTATAATAGTTTATAGAATAGTGCAGAACATCATTTTGACATTTGTACATATAAAGAAATGAACAATAAAACAAAACTTCAAGTAGTAAGTATTATGATGTGCTTTACTTAAATGAGAAATATTGGAAAAATAAATGTAATCTGATCTATTGTTACAAAATAGCTTAGGTGACTTTTTTACTGTACAAGATAGGTAAGCCTGTTAGATATTAATTACATTCTTGGCTTACTCTATATTGTAAAAATATTTAAATCAAACCGTAAATTTAATTTATGGCCATATTTTAGCTTATAGAGTAGTATATGCTTTGAAAGTGTTTTTATTACTATTCCCGGCTGATGTGAGCCTTTCCATCATATTTGCATTTCCAGCTCATTTTGCAACTAGGAGATCAATAGGGAATCAATCATGTTGTCAGGTAAAGATGGTAAATTTGACCAGGCTGAACCATCCTGTGAGACTGAGTGATACATCATAGCTGTAAGCAACAGGACAGTAAAATGCCCTTTAATCAAATATTGATCCTATAAGCTTAAATCACTCTATAATTTAGAACATAAAATTAAATATATTTCATTTGGTCATGTGGGCTAATGCACTCATTTGATAATGGGTTGCTGGTATATTCATTACACGTTACAGTTTTATTCGTCTTAAAATATTAGTACTGTCAAGGTATAATAAAGATATTATAAAAAGTTAGAGGAGATACAGTCTTGAGCAGATGAGCATAAAGAATATCTGGTCTGGAGTCAAAGTCATGGCTTTCAACACAAAACAATCACAAAAATGTTTCTTTGTTTTTTCTTTTATATTATGTTAATAGTTTTTATGCTTTTAAAAATGAATTATAAAGGCTTTGTGGGAACAAAAGTTTTAAAAAGGCCTGAACATGAATGCATATGTTAAATTAAATATGGAAAAACAATGTCATTGTAATTTCATATAAATATTGACGGCAGTTGTAGAGTTTTGCTGTGACAGCTTGGTATCTTAAGTTTATTCAAGACAAGTGTGGAAGGGACTACATTATCGATTCATTTGTTCTTAAGAAGACAGGCGATCCATCATGATGGCACAGCTCTGCACTCTGCACGTGTTAAAAACTTTAGCTCAACTTTTTCTGTTCCCTCAAATAGCGACACGCGCCTGTCTTCTCTCGTATTCAGCATTTAAACATCGACAAACATTACAACTTATTCAAACACGTACAAATCAATTTTCAAAATCAAAAAGTGACAGTATTTGTTGAAAATAAAGTGAAAATGTCTCCCCCTTTCTTGCGCCTTTACGCACTAGGCATATTCCCCCACATTCACTGACCTTGCGTTTGTGCAGTCATTGTAGAGCGTCTCGAAGTCCTTTCTGGAGATGAGTTTGCAGCGGTTCACGCCGGGCTGGATGGCGCCGAGCCCTCGGAGGATGCGGACCTGCTCCACGTTGCACACGACCGGCGTGATCTCGAGCCGTTTGAGCTTGGTGTAAACGGTGTGCAGTCCGCCTACCAGGTGCTTGAGGAACAAGTCGAAAGCTTGCGGCAGGCAGATGAGCTCGGAGCCGTCCACGGTGAAAGAAGCCACTTTGGCACCGCGTAACTCTACCATCTTGCACTCGTTGTTCTGCGGTATGTTTTCAACTGGAGACGGTGTGGAGTAGACTGGTTTGCTCGGATTGGGGATACCCGGGCTGCTTGAGGCCAGGAGCTCTGATCTGAAGAGATTCTGCGCCGCAGTTCCTGATGACGGCGGGGGAGCGACGAGCGATGGAGACGGGGATGAAGTTGTCGACGGCGGAGACGTGGTCGCGGATGGAGTGGAGATCGAAGGCAGCGGTGGGACCAGAGAGGTCGGTGGGATGAGAGCAGCCGGTACGGCCATGGTCACCTACAGGAGGGAGACGAGAGGACAAGCCGAAGTTCAAAGTAGAAAAGCCAGCCTGAACAGACACCCCTGAATAAAAGAATCCACTAGAGTTTTAGTTCCTCACATAAAGTTAGGAAGTAAAAAAGAAAGAAAGAAAGGCGTGCTGAGTGAGTTTTTTTCTCTCTTTTTTCTTTTTTGGAGGGAGGGGGGCTCTCAGCGACGGGACAATGATCAAAGATAGGGGGAGGAATGACAGGAGGAAAATGAGCTGAAAAGTGCAGCTCCGCTCTGTGGATGAGTTGTTGTTGTCACACGGTACAGAGAGGGAGGAGCTACGGGGACACCAAGCGCTTTGAAGAACACGCTTCTCTTTGCACTGGCTCCGGTTTGGGCAATTCACATCAGAGTGGCAAGTTGTTGAAATGTTGCTCTGCGCTCAATAAACTAAACATATGTTTGCTATATTTTGTGATATGTGTTTTAACTCTGTAAAAGCTGTTAAAAGTAGAGTTGTTTTTTCCAGTTTTCAATTGCTCTTATAGGCTACCACCTGCTAGTAATAATATGCAAGTTTTAGTCTTGTGTGTGACTGTTTTAACACATTGTACATATGTCCACCTTTACCTTTTTCCAACTGAAGTAAAAGTCTATTTTGAACAATACCAAATTAGTTACTAAGTTGTTTTTTTTACCGTTTGGAAAGCATATAATTGGCACTGTATCTAATTATAAAAATTATGAATAATTACCTTCAGAAGTCAGGTTCAATCTTACTCGATGAATTTGGATGACTAGTTTTATTTTGAATACTTTTGCAATGTTGTTCTGAAGTATAAATACTCTTTAACAGATACTGTAACAGATCTCTAACAGATACAGATTCAAATCAATAACTAACTACTCTTTGATGGCAACCAAAACCCAGCAAGTAACAAGTTTAAAAAGGAGCACAACTGTTTTTCATGGACTATTGTGATCCACCAAAACCACAATAACTATGCAAAGAGTAGCTAATAGCCTGCCACATGTTTGTATTGTGTTGTTGAACACATTAAGACAATAAGCATAGGTGGGTAGTACTCAGTTACATTTACTCAGTTACATTTACTCAGGTAACTTTTTGAATATATCGTACTCCATAGAGTAGCTTTACTGCACAATACTTTTTACTTTTGAGTAATAATATTTTGAAGTAATAGAACTCTTACTTGAGTAAAATGGTGGGGATCTAGAAAGAGTAAGCATACTTTTACTACTGTATTATGTAAGAATTTATTATTTTTTGAAAATATGATTTACTTTTTTATTTTATCTTTTGAAAATATCCAAATCGGTTTATTATTTATTTGATTATTTTATGTTTTGCCCAATTACAACAAAATTAAACCTGGCATTGTTACAGTAACAGTAACAGTTATTCAGTACTCGAGTAGTTTTCTCACCCAGTACTTTTTTACTCGAGTAATTATGTGAATGAGTACTTTTTACTTGAGTCATTTTATTTTGAAGTAACGGTACTCTACCCCCCTCTGATTGGAATTCAAACAATATTCAAATAAAAGAATCAAAAGCTAAATTTTTACTGTATTGTGTGTTTGCCACTAGATCTCTTTGATATACTCTCTAAGGATTTTTGGACTTCTTAGATGGAGAGTAATTCAGTGCCTTTATAAGTTGTCATACTATAAAGTTTGACTGTAATTACTGATCTCCAGCTCATTGCATTGTGAAAGAGCTGCACTATCAATCTCTCATGTCAGCAGTTGTTACAAATTTAGTGCATTTCGCCTTTGATTTATGAGCTACCGTGAGTATATGAATATTTTTAATGTGCAGCAGTCGACTATAAGAAATAACAGTGTGACCACTTATTATTGCATTACTGTAGACGCATTGTGTAAAAAGTGAATGGAGTATAAAATTAAATTTGTAAAGGTAAGTTTTCATGTTACAGGTCAACAAAGTCACCTCAGGTAAAAGCGGTTTCAGGTAAAATCGGTGTCATTTTTAGTGATTTCTGCCTTACACCAGTTTGCTCAGTTGATCATAATTTTTGGACTGATTCAGAGCTAATCAGAATCTAAATGGTAAACAATTTATTACATTAATGCAACTAAGAAAAAAAAAGAGACAAAACATAAAATGAAGTCCAAACTAGGTCTGAACTAGGACTAAGCAGTGCACAAAACTGTCTCTAAATAAAACTAAATCAAGCCTGTAAACAACTAGAGGGCTGTGGCACCTGTACCACAGTTTGGGTATGGGCAGCACCAGGAAAAGCCACGTTGGCCAAGAACATGAACTCAGAAAAGTAACTTTTATATCACTTTCATAAAGAAGTGTAAGACAATAAAGAAGACAGACTTGCAGTCATGTCCCAGGTTACTCAGGTTAATGTACAGTAAAAGGAGCTTAGACACTTATATTATATTTGAACCTCTGGAGTAAAATGAAGTAAACAGAGTCAGATTAGCCAAATAAACTGCTGTTTGATGGATATATCTTTTCTGAGACATTACTAATTTAATAAGAGAGGAGACAAAAAACACTACAATTCATAGATCTGAATTTGTACAATTAATCAAACTTAATATTTATAAATGGATTTTTGTGTGTATCTTCATTGCTCTCTACATACTAAGACAAATGTGAGAATACTGAGAGCAATCATTTGATCCATTAACTTTATACCTTTCATCTCTTCAGATTTCAATAGGGGCTATTACTGCTACTTTGGGATAGAAGTTGGATTGGAGGATTTATTCTCATTCGGATTGTCTAATCTTGATCTGGTTACATGAAGTCACCAGGCCAGTGTAAACATAATTTAATTAAAAAGTGTCAAAACTGGCTTCAAGTGCATTCTGTATTATACAAGCATTTATAACTATCACAGTCCATAGTGTTTGTCCTAATATTCTCTCTTTCTGTTGTCCTGTTGTTTCAGATCAGTGTTAAGATAAGCAGCGTGCCATTTCAGAATTATCATTCAGGGAAAGAGATGGCTTGTAGTGTAAAATCAATAGCTGCTTAAAATTCATTGCCAGCCAATCCATTTGCCCTTTATGTTGCTAACCTTTCACTTAAATATGCACCATATTAAGATTTCATTATATACAATGAATGTCACAACAGTTTGCTCACCATTCCTCTTGTTTGCATGGGTTAACTGCAAATCATGGGGCTTGTAATGTGTGAAAAATGACCCTCATTAAGGGTATATACATGTATATAAAAAGAGCTACAGCATATTTTAATAGGTATGAAAAAAGCTCCACAGGAAGTGTATGATGTTTTAGACAAAAGCCTTTCAACAAACTGGGTGGGCTGCATGTGTCTGACCGGAGTTATGAAAACACAGCTAAAATCACAGAGCAGCAGCCTGTATACCACTGCTGTATGTTAGGCGACATAAATGTATCATTCAGAACAAAGGGAAAACATATCTAAGTAGAAACATATGGAGAAAAGTTTGAGGAGTCTGATAAAAAGTCACTTGTGAAGTTCACTAAACTTGTATTTGAGAGAAGTACAGTAGTACAGTAGATGTGGATAACAGCGTGGTAAACAAATGGCCATGTCAAAACGTAATCACCCTGAATGATGTATTACATCAGGAAAGTGTTTGAAAATGTATGGATATGGGACAAGATTTGTGCATGATCAATGACACACTATATTGTTTGATGTAATAATTTATTCATCCCATAAAGGTTTGATAAAACAATGTTGAAAAGCAATTTAAATTGAATTCATTTAAATGTCAATTCTCATGGTTAGGATTTTTCTATAATTGGCTATTTAATTAAAATAATTTTCATAGTCATTAATACAGCCGGCAACTTGTAGCGCACTGACGTCTTTTAATTACATGGTATTAACAAAATTGATATGCTTTAGAAAGCATGGTGAATAAGAAATAATTAGACCAATCATACATCATCCTCTTATGGACATTAAGTGTATCACAATATAATTGATGGAGTTAAAAAAGCAGAGAGATAAATAACTTTAATTGTACAGAGTTGCTGTACAGAGATGGAACAAAGAATCCCACTCACGATGTATTATATTTCAGAAGCAATTAATTATCTGTGCCATCACTTAGGCTGTGTGTGCCAGACCACTCCTCTAACCTATGATTACATGACATGTGAAAGCACCACTGCTCTGTAGTCTTTTAAAATCTCCCTTTACCTCATCTGCATTAATCTTCAGACTGCGGCCAAATAAGAGGACAGAGAGGCATCTTCAAACATAAGAATCATTTAGATGCTCTGAATAAAGAGTGTATTGATCATGCATATTTGTTTCTCCAAGGTTACACTGGCTTGACCCCATCTATCCTGATACGCCATCCAACACAAACATGCCACATGAGATAAAAAATGTCACTGCTAACGGCAGGAAAGAGAGAGAAGGCTTTCAAATGCTACATCCTGTTCTGTTCATAATTTATCCAGAAAGGTGAATGTCAACTCTTCTGTAGATGATATAAAATTAAGTTGATCTTTTTTAACTTGCTGTTTACAGACATCAACTGGCCAGTGGATTCCTTGTGCTGGCCGAAAGCCCAGATAATGGAGAATGTTCCGTCAGGAAGGGCATCCAGGGTAAGTCTTATGCCAAATGAATGAGCAAAACAGAAGAAAATGCAAAATAGTGCTTCTAAATGTGGGGTTTTAAATCTCAATACACACAAATATTAATAACAGTTTTATGAAAATATTAGAGCTCAAGATTGAAAAGTACCCCATCATTTTCAAAGAGCCAGCCTCCCCAATAGAGTCACAATTACAGGAGCCGTGGCCCACATCCTACAGTACAGGCGCCAAGAAATACACGCGAGGTGTAAGAAACAGAGAGATTTGTGGATATCTAAATTGCTAAAGCCGAAACCTGTATAAACAGCGGTAATTACCGGGCCATTGACAGTCTCTCAGTGTTGTGCTCATTCTGCCACAGCCGCAGTGATTAAAATGAATCCTCATCGACTTCTCCATTAAAGCGCTGGCAGGAGCGATCCCGTGACCTTTCCCCATTGATTGAACATAACAATCACAATTCAATTGTAATGCAAAGAGAACATTTGTTATAATGTACACGAGATGCATGAGCCATTTCCTAGGAGCAGGGAAGGGTAATCAATGGAGTGACTCTTGGCGTGATGCAAAGAGAATGAGGCTGTGTTTGCAGGCCCTAATTCATACACACATACAGCCTGCAGTGTATGATGGAAGTCAATGATATGCATGTAAACACTCTCATTTCTCCGTACTCATCGCTAAATGGTTCCTGACAAAACTGGATTTCTTGATATCCACATACACCTTCTGCCCAATACTCAGTGACTTAATGAGACCACTTAAGATAGTGCTTTTAAGCCAAGGTGCTTTTCCAGACTGATGGCTAAATGTCCATACACACACTCACTTTCTTTGAGACTATAGCCACTGCATGATATTCCCCAAAGAGGTCAGAAAAAAAAACACACATACTGTTAAGAAGAAGAGGAGCCTTTCATTTACACCCTGCTAGATGAATCACTATAAATATACTTTTCTCTCCGGATGATAATATGACAGTAGTAATGCATGTAAGTGTTGTCAATCTTGGTTTGATGAGTGTCTGAGGCTCTTTGATAGAATTTGGTCTTCAATAATACACTAATTGTGTTAAACTAATCTGAACATAAACTCAGGAACTAATGTAAGTCTATTGCAGAAAAATTATATATGTATGATATTACATTATTCCAAGCAATTCATTTTGATTCTGACATGTTGAAGCAAACTGCAAGAAAGGAGGACTGAGGCTAGTTCCTGCCTTTTAAAGATAAACTTTCACATCTTTAAACAAACTAGTAAATAACGTAAAGTTGTGGAGATGTAAACACAGCTATATCATGAAGGAATAGTTTATAAACTGTATTAGATACGACAAGTTTACAGTATAAAAGTGTAATTATTAATGTTTGACCTGAATGAAAGTAAATGGAAAGTGACATACTCAGTCCATGCTTAGCTAAGAGAAAAGCTTGATAGGCGTAACATGACCATTCAATCCGCCTTGAGAAGCTAAACTGATGTCTTTAAAAGTGTCTTATGAAGAGTGCGTATACGAATGATGTCCTTAAGGGATTTCTTTTTAGAATCCGGAGATTATAGTTTACACAGACATTAAACAGATTAAACCAAGCGGCTCTCTGAAGGCAGTTTATCTAATGGAGAAGATGTGCTATGCTAATTGAGAAATTCCGATGGTAAAATTATATTTAAAGCCCTCACTCACAGCGCTCTCTCTCGCTCCGTACAGGAGGATTGGAGTTTAGAAGAAATCAGATGAATAATCAGAGCCATACGCGCTGAGACGTCGGCTGAGTGAAACACTGTTTGCCATGCTAAAAGGTAATTGTCTTGGAAAACTTCATCGATGACAGCTTCAATTCCATTTAGTCAATGTTTAATAAATGCTGTACAAACACGGCGGCCTATCTGGCTGTGCTTCCAAAACAAAGGGAAACTTTAATTGCTTTAATCATCTCTGGCTTTGACGTTGTTATTGGCCTTAAAAATAGCAGTTAACAGAAACTGTCCCGACGAGGAAATTGAACCGCATTCGGAAAACGATGCATAATTAAGATAGGGGCACATCCCGGGCAGAGCGGTCCAGCCGGGCACACTGTTGTGACTAGGAAAAACATTCGGAGTCCAATACAAAGCTATTCAATTAACAGAAGGACCGAAGGAAAACAATGTCTCGATTATGTATCACTTACTTTAATCAGATTGTAGTGATTGTATCCCGTTTTGTACAATCCCTGAACACAAACATGTTAATTAACAGATAGGCGGGTGGAAAGATGTATTTTTCATTAGAGGGTGAAATAATGTTCTCCTTTAACATCAATGAAAAAACCAAGTGCTTACTGCAGTTAAACCAGTGAGCGGTGTAAACTCCCTGCCAGCATTTTTATTTAAAACCTCATTAATGTGTTTCAAGCCTGCATCGCCTGTACCTTTAATCTGCACTAAAAGGAAATAATGCGTTTCCGGCTTTATTTACCAGCCTTACTTAACAAGTGTTCCTGTACAATTAGAATTGTTAATAGATCGGGAAAACAAAAGGACTTTGAAGGTGGGAAAGTGCTGACATTATTTCACGGGGGAAAAACACTCTTGAGAGAAAAGATCTGCTGTAAATGGAGTTTCCTGGAACACACGGGCTATGTTGCTCTCTCTCATTACAAATGCCATGCACAGGACATAAATCAAGGCCAGTAAAACATTTCATTGCCACACAACACTAAATTACACACTTGCTTGCTTTAGCCGCACTGATTGTGTTTAAACATTGTAATTTTACTATATTCCTATTAAATCTATGCAGACTTTACAATCCATAAACACAGTATCCGTAATAAAAGTTAATAAATGTCACGATTTGCATTTGGAGGAAAAAAAGCCTCCAACATTTTTGCAAATATCAATCTATGAACCTTTCAACATTTTGTCAAACAAAATGCTAATTGTACCTTTAGGAATTTAGGAGACAAGTGACGAGCAATGAGATGCAATGTCCTTTGGAATCGGGGAATCAGCCCGAATGGAATAAATTAAGCTTGAGCAAAGGGGAGAGTGCACATGTGGAACAAAGGAAACAGTATCATCCAATATTCTAATGTTTTTAATTATTATGTTTGCATGCAATTTGTGCTTTTATACCAATTGTATACCAATTGTATTATGGATGGTTATTTCTTTCTATAAACTCGGATTATGTCGCGTATACTAGCTATTGTAATCAGTTGTATAAATCATTGTTTTACCTATAAGACATTTAGCCTGTTGCATCATTTCTCAGTTCACATTGTTTCAGTTTTTGTGTCATCACTAAGGTGTAGTTTAGTTATTTAGCTTGTTAACATACAACAAGTAAACTGCAACAAGTCCAGTATAATTATTCAGTTAAAAAGATGAACACAATTGTAAATTCAGTTTTCTCAAAACATTGTTAAAATTAGCCATAATCTTTAGGACAAAGCCATATTGACCTTCATACTACAACAGTAACATATTAGTTATTATCATTCTATTATTATAATCCCTAACATCATTAATTACACTGAACCTGTTACATGAAAACCAATGACAAGATGAAAATTATTACATTTAATGAGACAAAAATCAGTGACCTGAGACCATTATTAAGTTTGAACAGGTGTATGCCCTTGACTTTACTTTTATAAAAGGCATTACTAAATTTGTTTCCACTGAATTTGTTATTCCTCATCTCTTAGCACACAACAAAATAACACAATGCAACACTTTGATGGAGTGGCATCGTGCCCTATAATATCTCTTACTTTGCAGTAGGTCACTATGCTCTACTGCCTTAATAAACTATGAATGCACCAACAATGATTATTCATGTCATTCTTCAAAGGTCCTTGAGAGGATCTTGATGCAGCAGCAGTAGCGACTCAGTGTTACGTGTTAATTCAAGCTTGGCTAAGACTGTACCATCTGGGCCCTTGTACTTGATGATTAATGCCAAACACTTGATTCATATGTGCAATTGGTGTTTAATAAACAAGGATTTTCACAGATAAATGGCACATACAAATGCTTGGGCTGCACTCATTCATACCAGCTAATTTGTGTTCTTTGGTAATAAAGCCCACTTATAATTGTGTCTCTCATTTTCACAAATATGGGGATTTTGTGATTAACATAATGTGGACTGAAAATAATCTCTTTGAGTCTGAGACGGCTTCAGACATATGTACATTAGACATTTTATTTAGTTTTACTTATCACTACTGCAATGTCACCAGAAAACTACAGCATATTAATGTACAGATTAGGAACAGTGTCTCATAATACCGTTTGCAGTTTGAAAATTAACTTTGTAATCCCTCTTTCCTTTGCTCTCATTATTCAAGACTATTTCAATGTCACTATAATTGCAGCAGGCTTCATAGGGATCCACAAACAGTGAGGATGGCACACAACAGTGACCTCTACAGGAAGATATGGTTATTAGCGTTTCAGTCAAGACCATGAATATAATTTACCATATTTACAGATCACAAAACCACAATCGATATAATTGTACTAGTAGAAAATAGTAGGAAAATTACATAAATAATACAAGAGTATGCTATGTTGAAGATGAGACAGTGTGGCCCATTGTACAGTAAGTAGGTAGGGCTGGGAACCTTATGGTACCTCATGGGATACATGGCTCACAATACCGATAATATCTCAATATGGCGATACTGCGATACTCTATATATTGCACATAATAACCTATAATATATAATCATTTTTAAAAGAATTAATACCGTATTTAAACTGTGTTCCAATTAAGATTTTTAAAATGAAATTCAGTTAATTTAATAATTAGAACGATGCATACTTCAAATTTATCTCACAAATAAGTCAACTTTCTCAAAATAAGAAATAAAAAAACTGCCAGATTGAATTTTTGTGGCATATATTAAATATTATAAATTCCGATATATTTGTATATATATATATATATACAAAGTGATCTTCTAAATCAGATTTTCACTTGTGTACTGTACATATGGATTGGTCCCTCATCAGTGTCTGTAAGCTGCTCACTTCTCTTTATGCTAATTCCAGACAGACTCAGTGATGTTGAGATCAGGTTTGTGGAGGTATAGCAGGTAATTAAGGCAAGGCTATACTTCATTTCTTAACACCTAAAACATTTGCACAGTACTGTATGTCCTATGGCTGAGAGCACTGCGTATCAACACATCTTCTCACACCTTTTACTTTCGCTCCGACACAAAGAACAGAGCAGAGCAGTGTCTTTAGCGCTCTAAAGAGGAGAGTTATGGGAGAGTGCCAAGGAGCCAGCCACGCAGACCCGGGGCCAAGTGCACAGCATCGCACACAGAGGGAATGAATGATGCTCCGATAAGGCACAAAGTAAAGAGGGCAGACCAAACAGGAAAACTTCAACAGCATAAGGGCGTCTCCGGTCTGTGCAGGAAAATGTGGCGATACTCACCAAAATGCCTTCTTGAATGCTTTTAGAAACATCTCTTATCAGTGTATTATGTTATTTTCTTCTAATCATGCATATACCTAAGTGTTAAATATCCTCAAATAAACCCTGTAAATTAACCTATATTGTTTGTCTATCTATAAACAAAAAGTCATGTTTTAAAAGGAAATATTCAGAAAAAGCTAATGGTTGGGTAAAAAATGACTTGTGAGGATTCAGAGCATTGTCAGAAGCTAGGAGCTTCACTTGAATGATTCTGTCCAATTGTTATTTGCAATTGTGATAGCTAATTTTGTCTGTTAGCAGCATACAGTAACTCTAAATGTCAAACAAGAATTACTAGAGGAACCATTCAAAAGTTGGTTGGTGCATTGATATTGTGCAGAGGGTAGCGGGTTCAAATCCCAGCTGGCACAATCATACTCCAGCCGTACATAAGCAGAAAATGCAATCTTACAAATTAACTAGTTCTTCTGAAGTAGTTTGCCCCACATAACTTCAAAGTTTTACAGTTGAATATCCTCTAAGGTTTTGTGTGTGATATAACTTTTTTTTCTGGCCCAAAGCCTATCTGTTCAAATTTGATGAAAATCTGCTGAGGTTTTGAGATACGTAGCTGGCAGGTAGGCAATAACTAACAAGGGAAAAATGTGTCACACATTTGTTCAGGCAATAGATAGATCAGGCAATACATAATTCTCTCTTTACTTAAAGCAGACGTTAACCCTTGACTTGACCCATTTCAATTTGCTTATAGGCAGGGAAGAAGCACTGATGATGTTACCCACCATGCAATTAAGCACTTAGAAGACCCCACTGCATATGCACCCATTTTATTTGTTGATTTTAGTTCCACCTTTAATACTCTACTACAACCATACCTGCTGCTATCTAGGTTAAAAGCAATGAATGTCAATCCATTCTTAATTAAATGGTATCATTCCTTTTTAACAACAACAGCAAGTTAGAGTTAATCAAGCTCTTTCTGTACTTAAACAAAAGTCTAATAACGTTGTTTTTACATTTTCTAATGACACTGCCATACTGAGCCTACTGCACAAAAAAACACTTGGTTCTACATTTTAGTAGGACCAAAGAAATGGTCTTAGATCCAAGGAGTCTTGGAGACCATGTCCCTGTGATCATACATGATCATACATGATCATACATGGCTCTCCTATTGACCAGGTCAGCTCAGATAATTCATGTGGACAATCTGTGTTCCCAACTACATCAAAGACTTTATTTCCTCTGTAGACTTCAATTGTATGGTATCAATAAAAAATGCTTCTGTTCTACCGGGCAGTACTAAGAAAGCTTTGGTAGATATGGCATGACTGCTTGGTATGGGAACTTCTCGGTACAACTCAAAACAAAACTCAGCACATTGACAATGCAATGAAGATAATAGAATAATAAGAAAGTCTCTCAACTCACTCTACAAGGAATTGGTCTTCAAAGCCGCTCAGAGGATACTAGTTGATACATCTCATGTCCTCCGTGCAGAGTACGATCTCCTTCCCTCTGGGAGAAGGTACAGAGTCCCTTAAAGTAGACTTAACAGGTTCAAAAACTCTTTTGTCCCCATATCTAATAAACTTCTAAACAGCAGAGCCTAAAAACCAGGATTGTGCGATATTTATGGTGTTTCTACTGACCTCTTGTAGTTGTGTATACTGTATCTTGTCTGTTTCTTTTTCTTTATAAGTCATTACAACATGCAATGTCTATGTTGAGATAACTATATAAAATAATTTGGAAATGCTTTTTTACATAGCAACTTTAGATTCAAGCTAATTTATCAACTAAACTTTTTAATGTAAATTTCTTCCAGATTAAAATTCTGGTATTACATTTGTCGATACTGTAATAATCGTTTTTTGCATTATCCTAAGCTTAACTACCCTTGAGATGAGTTGAAGAGTTAAAACATGACATTCTTGAGCAATTGCACATCTTAAAATGCACATTAATAATTGAGGAAAAGCTGGGAAAAGAAAACTCTGGTTAATCTGCGGCGTTTTCCCACACAAGGGACCAGTCAGAACACAGGCGATGTTGTTACCCCCCCTCCACCACTCTTGCCCAGTTCTTCCTTTATGTATTCAAATTCACTTCAGCAGCATAAAATTCTCCCAAGAGACAGCATTGTCCTCCTGCGTGTCCCTTGGGCTTCCCTTCTCTCGCTAACATCTCACAATTTAGCCCTGCTACTCCTAGTTTTTTTTTTTTGTACCCCGTTCACAGTAACCTCTTTTCAAATATTTCAAAAGCAATTTAATGAAAATTAATTAAGTGCTTTTAAAAGACACAGCTGAGAGAACAGCATGTTTTAAGGGGCTTTGTTCGCAATACTTTTTTTGTAGGACAGGCCTGAAACAAATGCAGTGAATAGCCTTTCACTCGTTTGAGCCATGGAATAATATTGTGTTATTATGTGTGAAAATAAAGGCTTACACATTTCTCCCCTTCCCTTTCTATCTCGGTGCATTCAGCGAACAGAGAATGGCAAATTTTACACCGATGGCTGAGTTGCAATTGCGGTTACAAATGTACGAACACTATACTTTCATAATAATGCCGGCCCCGATTGCTTCAAAAGGCGCGTAGGTCTGCTCTGCTGAACTTGAATGTGTGGGCCCTGGTGCATAAAGTAAGCATAAGGCCAAGTCTATAGCGATGAAGGTTTGCGGAATAAAAATGAAAAGCCTAAGGCATCGGAGTTAATGTATTAAACCAGGAAAAAAGCACTAACAAAAGCCAAACACTAAATAGAATGGGACTAGAACAAATGATGGAGAACAGGAGTGAAATAATCATTATTTCCACCAGTCATTTGCAAGCGGTGATGGTAAGTTATGATACGGTATTATTCTGTATGCAATTAGTAAGTGACTTGTGTGGAAATTTAATGGACAATTGTATGTTATGTAAAGTAGACAATACCCCTTCATCATTTGGTGGATTTAAGTAGTTGTTGAGGTCAAACAGAGTCTTGAACTGCTGACAATACCTGAAAATGGCTGCCCACTCGCCAGCATTCGGAGTACTTCCTGCTGCCGGGAACCTGTAACAACAGTAACAAAATATTTTATTGCACTCAAAAGCAAGGCAAGGCAAGTTTATTTGTATAGCACAACATCTTCAGGGAGACTTTTCCAGATTTTAGCTCGATAAAACTGAAACGCTGCTTCACCGTGTTTAGTCCTGACTTTGGGCACCAGCAGAAGGCCTGTGTCTGATGTTCTAAGGATCCGAGATGGGTCATAAGAGACCAACATGTCAGAGATGTACCATGGAGAGACTTGAACACAAGCAGAGCTGTTTGTCTATTCTCTGAGTGACAGGAAGCCAGTGCAGAGACCTGAGGACAGACCTAATATGGTCATACTTCCTGGTTTTGGTCAGGACTCGAGCAGCAGCGTTCTGGATGTACTACAACTCGTCTTACAGCTCGTTTAGTGAGTCCAGAGAGTAGACCATTACAGTAATCTAACCTTTTTGAGATGGTAAAATGCAGCTGATGTTATAGATTTAACGTGACTGTTAAAATTCATCCATGAGCAGTGGTTCCCAAACCCTGGGTTGGACCCTCAAAATGGACTGTCAAACTGTTTTCCCCACTATTTATGTTTTAAGGGTTTTATATTGTTAAAAAAAATCAAGACCAAGATTAATACGTGTCATAGTCCAGAGGAATGTCTTTAATATAGTCCACAATGAAAAGTTACAGACAAGTGAGCCAAAGGTAATACAAAACAACTGAATATCTATTTTCTATTTGAACATAACCTTTATCAGATCTACAGTAAAAGTAAATGCGGACTTTTATCATTTAGATTTCACGCAGGGCACAGCCGGACCCTCTCTACAGCACCTCATCACATAAACCACTTTTGTAGCGATTCCAGTGTACCACAACATTATCATATCTATTCACTGCTGGCATGATGCAAATAGGCTCAATAGCACGCCTTGCCTCTACAAAACTCTCCCACCGGGTTCTAATAAAACAGTACAATTTCCCCACTCTGCGCGCCTCCCTCGAAAACACGGCCGTCTGCGAGCTCTGTGATCTGCAACAGACAAAATGAGACGCAGCAGCTACATCCGAACAGGAGACGTGGTCCGACTATTCCCGGTGCTCCTTGAATAGATAATGCTTTTCCTTCAACATTCCTTTATTCTTTCAAAAAGGAATGCATCAGAGGCCAAATATTAATTCTTCTCGTCATATGGAAGAGAGCTACGACGCAAGTGGCATACGAGGATGGGTCTTTTGAATGATTAAGGGAAGGCATACAAAGGCTTTCTGGAGGCACTTTGAACTTTCGATGGAAATCTGAACACTCTCAACTTATTCCCCACTCTGCAGGAGACTTGATGTTTAAAAGACAAACATTAATGAAAGCTTGGATAACAGGTATAGACAAAGGGATCAGTGCAATCTAAACACAGCAAGATACTTGGACTATAGCAGGTGAATGGATAGAGACACCTTTCCTTACTTTTGCTCTTTCCTTTAAGCATGAATCTCCTTTTAAGAAAAGCCAATAGATTTGATTGCCTAATACTCTAGTCCCTCCTGAGGCCCGGAGAGATGCACGTGTACGGGGATCACTTCAAGGAATGACATTGACTAGGGAAGTGCTGACTTGCGCCACTGTTTGTCTTTTGATGTGAGAGATCAAATCAATGTGCGTTGGGTGAGCCATGTGCGGCCAGATTAGCATTAGCCCAAAGGTGCCCGCTTGTTCCCCATCATCTGCAGTAATGTCTAAATCTACAAATAACCAGGATTTACTCATTGTACTAGACGGCTAAAATGGATGAAGCAAAAAATAAGATTGTGTGAAATTTATTAAATATAAATTGCATGGCACGGTGGCATATCTTGCCGGAATAAATTCCCCAGCTTGGTAAAGATTGTCTAAATTTAACTTTTAAATTCATCCCTTCTTGAAATTTCAATTAAAAGGCATCCCACATACGCTTATACTGCTTACTGCTCACTTTAGAGGCAGTATGTGTCTATTCTATCACCGTTTGCTGCTGACATAACAGCACAATGTAGCGCAATATGTACATAGTCTTTTAACATTTTATATTATTATGTATATATACTTGTGCATGCTGATCTTTATCTTCTATTATTTATCTATTTTTATGCTTAGATTTAATTTTATTGTTGGCATCCAGTCAGGGCAGCAAAGTAAGAATTTCATTGTGCAGGGAAACATGTTTCCTACTGAGCATATGACAATAAACACTTGAATTCTACTGGAGACTACATGTTTTTAGTCAAGGCCAAATACTTTAGCAGCTGTTGCACTCTGATGAACAGATGCCTTTTATAGTAGATTGGTGTGTAAAGAGTCCCCATAAATAAAAAACATTTAGTTTTTTTAGATTAAATCTTCTGTGGTGTTCCTTCAAAGTTGTTCAGTTGTCCAAACCATGATTTCGATTACATAGAATGCAGTTAGAAGCCTTTACTTTCTAATCCAACAAAAAGAAAACTACAAAGTATACATTTTTTGTTAGGTGCATAGTTTGTGTCCCCTCAAAAGTGAAATGAAATATTCACCCTTGGGTTAATCCAAGCTGTCATAATGACTCAAAGCCATTCTTGGGCCATAGACAGTGGCAGGGGCAGACACTGACATTTGTTATTGCACTGAGGTGCATTATTTGTCACTGGTCTGGTGTGCATCGGTGCCTTCACATGGAAAATGCCGCGATGAGATCTCCTGAGTGCTTAAGTCAGATGGATTGAACACTCCTGAACACTGATAAAGGTTGATTTGAGGTTGGGGCAACATTATGGTGGGCAAACTAACACAGAATAATTGTCATATTTTGTGCTGTCAAAAGCCATAACAATGACATATTTAAAGGTCTAGATGTTGTTTGATGAATAAACAAATTCCATGCTATACACTCACTGGCCCATTTATTAGGTAGATCTTGATCTTATAGTACCATCTACATGGATGTTGTATGTTGTTTAGGCTTTTTGAGTAGTTAGCGGAACTGGGGATATTATTATTTCTATTATCTCAAACCAGTCTGTGACCCCTGCTATTAACAAGGCATTTTCACCCACAGAACTGCTGCTCACTGGATATTGTGTTTCTTTTGAAAATCATTCTTTGTGAACCATAGACCAACCCCTCCATGAAATCACTTTCTTCTTTATTTTGACACTGTTTGAACTTCAGAAGACTTGTCTGGATGCTGTGTGGTTGTCAGAATCCATTGGCTGGAAGAAATGTGATTAGCTATTTGAGCAGGTACATAGGTCTGCCTAATAATGTGGCCGATGAATGTATACAATGTGTAACAATGCAGGGGTTTTAGGTAAAAAGCTGTAAAGACTTTAGTATAATTTTGTCGCATTTGAATTCACTGTTTGCCTGTAACTTCATGCTAATGATCAAAGTTGAGGGGGGGATTCTCCTGAGTGCAAGTTATGAAGATGAGATGAGTAGAGGACGGGGGTGAGGGAGGGTGAGGGGGGAGAGAGAAAGTGCTTTGCTGCCCTGCTTTGAACACTTTTACACTTTCCAACAAGCTTTGTTTTTTAATTGGCTGAAATTAATCTTAGGGATGTAGATGCCTGATTTGCATTCATTAAAACCCAACCAAAAGAAGTCATGCTTAATTCCAATCAAATTTGCTTAATTATGCATGGCGCGATATTCCCAAATGAGCTGTGGATTTTTGTTCGAGCTCCCCTTTTTTTGTTTCCTATAGCAAATAAAATGTAATGAAGCTGTCTTTTTGTGTTTTACTGAATGTTGAGGAGCATACGAGGAGCACCTTGAGCGGCGTCGGCAAAACAATATTACGGGCTAAAGTAATTATAGGAATCTGCATTTTTCATTGTTAATTGTGGATGTCAGCGTCATTAATTTTAATTTACGGCCAGGCAATAAAATTAAGAATACTTTGTGCTGATGTTTTAAATCATGCCTTGCGAAGGGGACACATAATGCAACTTAAATCTCAAGTAGATATTGATTGGGGCGGATGGTCTTTTCTATGAATCTTAAATAGGGGGCTCCGACGCTTGGAATCTGCTTGAGACTTCAGTTTTACGAGTTAACTTCAGGCGGGGCAAGATAGCGAGCGAGCAATACAATTAAAGAAGTGTCAGTTTATGCGGACACGCACACATGCACACACCAACTTAATCAGCAAACTGCGAAACGACAAGTGATGTTGAGGCCCAGATAAGAGCCATCATAAATGAATAAAAGACACCCCATGGCCAGCTGCTTAAATGTGCGTCCAATAAAACAATGCAAATATAAAACGCGATCGGAGCCAGTTTACTGATGTGTTCCCTTGTTTGGTTGTTTTGACAGTGATATTAATTAGATTGTCGGACATTGTCAGGCTGTTTGTACAGACGGACTGAAGGCGGAATAGTTGGAGGTGAGGTATTGTACTGTACTGTGGTCTATGGGGGATGACATTATGTGTTTCTGCTCCAACACTTGATTTATAGCTTCATTTGGACCAGGCTTGTAAGAAACACATCCTGCCGCTGCGAGAGAGCTTTAGTGCATTGTAGTCTGAAAACAAAGGAAGAATAAAATTGATCTTTCTGGACACACAAAATCAATGAATGGCTATTTCCTGTTCCATGGCATGTTAGTCCGACTGACTTGCTCAATCCTTGAACTTTCCCTGTGTCCTCCTCATTGCTGAAAAGGAGAGGTCTTCAGAGTTCAGTGGAAACTTAAGATGGTGTCATTGTGGATCCTTGGATCATGTATTTCTGTTTTCATTCTGCCCTGACCCTTGAAAGACCTCAATGCTTCCATGTTGTCATACAGTTATTGATATAATAACATTTGCAAAATATTGTTTTGGGATTAGGCCCAGACTTCTTGGTTCTGTGAAGGACTCCATAAGGTTTTGATCAAAAGATGACATCTTACAAAAGTTTAAAAAATATTAAAATGTCAAGATTTCAAACCAAAAAAAACCCAAGTAGGCCCAGTGTCTTTTCTGTAAAAGTATCTCCAAAACAGAGCAGTTACTTAACCCGTGTTAATGTTTGGATGACAGACTTGGTTCAGTTCCATGTGGTTAATCATTATTTCAGACATTGTGCCGGTGCAGTTTGTGCGGTGCATTCTGTTCTCTAACAAGGTGATTATGTTCCCAACACAATAAGTCCACAGTTTTGTTCAATTGTTTTTTTTTCTGTGTCTGGCTAATAGCCAGCGGCACAGGCTTGACACATGGAGCTGCTACACTATCGGCTCGGCTCTCCTCTTCCTGTCTGCTTTTCCTGGCGGTGACTGAAGCAAGTCACTCTAATGCAACAATGATGGTGATTTCAGTGTGCTTATCGAAGCGAGTAAGTACTTAAGCAGCTGCTTGTACTTTGATCCAATTTACTTCCTGAATGTGTGCTTGCTCGTGACAGTAAACAGGCCTGCCTCAGTTGTCATTAGTTCAAAGCCAAAGCAAATAGTTCACAGGATAATTGTCTGCTCATTTTGCATTCTGTGTTATACAGGAGCTCAGGGCCCACGTATTCAAAAATGACTGAAAACGGTCGTATCGGATTCTCGTTTATACGGGTACAATGAGGTGTGAAAATTAAAACCTGAATGTTTGAAAATATGTGCTGTGTCAAACTACAGCAAGTCAAATTTAGGTCCGGTCACTTCCTGTGTTAAACTTTTACATCTTGTGGCTTTCTAGAGTGATACTGATCAAATCCAACGTACAAGGCAGCATTTATACATGTATATCTGACAGTTACTTGTCAAAATATGATTGTATCAAGCCTAAAAACAATGTAGTGTGCGTTCGCCAGTCACTCGAGACTCAGATGACTTTTAGCCAATAGCTGTTCAGGATGGTGTTGTGATATCATCATTTTCAGAGAGGATACATATTGGCAGTCTACACAAGAGCGAAGTGGCTGGAAACAGCACCCTCACTGTGAGACCAAACTACCTCCCCAGCGTATTTGGAAACGATGCGTTTTGGGAAAATGAAAGCACCACTGCCATGTAGATGGGAGCCACATCCAGAACCCTTTCACTCAGTTTTCATGGAAACGCTTAGTCGTCTAAACGTTCCCTCAGTGAACAGGGGAGTTCACCCAAGTTATAGGCCCTCTCAATAAGGGGCATATTTCACATACCAATTTGTATGTTAAGGGAATGGCTGTAATTCAATATTGCCACAAGAGCTCTAGAGGTTGAAAGGAAAAGATATAAGTTGAATACAGCAACCTTTAACATCATTGTGTGCTTGACTCATCCCCAAGGACAGGATAGATAAAAGATGATCAGTAAGAAAATTGATAGCACTGATTTAATAAACATCCTCCAAATGATCTCGGTGACCTGCAGGCAGCGCGGCAGTCACTCGCACTTCGCCCGGGTTCAAGAATCAAGTGAGATGATTCATTTGAGTGACTGGGGTAGTTGAGTTTGATGGATCATTCCTAAAAGCCTCATTGCTAATCTTCAGCTCCTCTTTTTTAGGTTATTCACAGATCAGTGATTTTTCCGGCTAATCCCGGACCTGACGCTGCTCTTGTCTGTGTACATGGTATTCATCATGCACTGACAGCTAGAGTCCTTCAGACGACAAATAACCTTCAGAGAGGGGAGGCAGGCAAGCGGTAGGTGCGCAGTTATTTTGGATACATTTCACAGTGGAGTGGGAAAGCTGCACAGAGAGATGTATGGTGTCCTTGTTGGGTGCGGAAAGATGGACCCTTCTCCGTTTCCTCGCATAATCATTCTGAGCCTCAGCCATGCCTTAGACAACTCAATCAGACAGCCCTCTACCTGTAAAGTGGCTGGGTTGATTTGATTGCCATTTTTATTGGCTCCCGGTCCCATAAATCAAACCAATGGGGACAGCCGTACAGACGTGACCACTCGTCATTTGCCAGTAGCCTTGGAAACATTGTTTCGGAGGCCACGCGGCTGTCATCAGAGGTAAATCAGTGCTTCCAAGTTTCTTTTCTCCAACACCAGGAGCATGGAGTTAAATCATGTTGAAAATTGATGTCACTGTGTGCGCAAGTGTTTTCACCTATCCCTTAGATAGAGTCCCATCAACTGGTGACAATGTCAGCACTTTTACCCTTCTCTCAAAAAAGCATGCTTCCTGTCCTCTGGTCTGAAAGGGCCTGCTGTGGCTGATAACAAGTCTTCAAGGCTCTCAAATAAAATGAATACCACTTGTCTGTTTTAGTTAAGTAGTTTAAAAGTAGCAAACAATCTAACTAGTATAGGATTAGCTAAGGGTAGGGTGATAACCACCTAATTAGACACAAATACTGCCATTCATATTTTAGGTCATTATCGATAAACATTGTCAATGTGAATCAATAAATGTATTTTCGATAATTTTTTCAGTGTCCATGTCATCAGGATTTCGACAATACAAATCAGCTATTTTTTATTTAGGCCTCAGTACTTAAAAGTGTGTCCTAATACTTGTTCATCACTAAGCACTGTCTTGCTTTTTGATTCAGTGTGAACTGATTAAGTCTATCATGTCCACCAGCGCTTACAGTGGGAACATATTAGATTAAATACAGGTAGCTAATTTCCTCCTCTGCATGGGTGAGTGGGAGTCTGAATGAAAGTGATGTAAAATTAATTTAGACCTCTAAAATTTTGATCACGCTGAGGCTATTTTGGTTCTCATGATGACAAGTAATAGAGGGTTGTTGCTTTCTAACCTCACAATATTACAGCATTTGCCTATAGGGCTTTCAGGATCAATTTCATTCAGCATAAATATCACTTGATCTGTAAAACAAATTAGAAATAATAAAAGCCATAAAAATGCAGCCAAGCTCTATTGAGATGTCCCTCCAAGCCATGTGTCAAGACTGAAGACATTAATGATACACGGAGGAGAGAAAATTACCATCTCGGATACGTCCGAACCAGTAAACTGGTAAACAAGCTGGCCGTTAGGAGTGGGGATGATTTGAATCAACAAGGGTGAACAGATATGGATACTAGGCGCATTAGTGTTAATAGGAATAGATTATGGAGGGATTTCGTGGAGTGACCTTCAGTGCACTAATTGAAATAGTATTCCGAGTCAGCAGTGGAGTAATCAACTTAAACACAGAATCATAAATCATCATGAATAGCGCTGTCACAACTAAGCCATTAGCCTTGTGTTTTTTTCCAGGCAACCTCATGAAAATATCTGCCACACCGATCCCTAGGTTAATAGGAACAGAAATGGCATTTAGAGTCTATTTGGATCAAACGTAGAGTGTGCTTGAAAGTAGAACTTTGCTAATTTGCAGGTAATGTGAATTGATGTAGTAGGAGGTTGAAGATAGTCGTCCAACAAGTCCGCACACAATAACTGGGCAGAAATGCATGAGCTTGATAATGACTTGGTCACTACACAGTGGTGCAGGAACGTGTCTTTTGAGGGGCCCAGTAGCAGCAAAGATATGCTATCAGCTCAGGTTTAGGTAATCATGTTGGCTTAGCATGACCTTTGTCTTTTCTTATTAATTAAAGCTGACAAATACGCAATAAATGACGGGATTGCGGAGGCTCACAACCCAAAACACGGCTGCCGATGTGTGATATGAAGCTTGTACTATAGCCATGGTACTTGTATCATTGAAAGAGTTGTATATAAATATTGTTCTATGTTATGGCTGGTGAAATGGTCATCCTTCTATACCTAAGTACCTAAGTCAACATAAACAAGTACCAAATCTGGGCCAAATGAAGACTAAATGATCTTCATTTAACACAATTTTATTCATTATAGAATTCGGGTCAAATTGTAGTCTAACAACATTGTGATATACTTAGTTTATTGCTATATCATAGTGCTCTTGCTGATATTACAATAACAATTTATTTGTGACATTATGCAGACATAATCATATCTATTAACAACATGACATTATTATTCCCTTAATGCCACACGCTTTGTCAGACTTTACAACATCTAAATTAATATCAACAAGTGCACTCACCACAAATAGCTTTATAATTGCGACTAACGCGACTGAATTAGATACTAAACAGTCGGTTAGCGTCAGTAAAACGTCTTTCACACAACAATACCCAGCAAAACTTGTCAGAAATGCTGATAAGAGGCCGATCCTACGCGCTTGCATGGCATTAATCAAATAGCAGGTCTAATTAAAAGCAGTTTAAACAAAGCTTTTTTTTCTAAATGTTGCTCAGGTATGGCAATAATTTTTGATCAGCCAAGCCTGGAAGACAAATAATTAGAACTGCCACAGCGGCCTGATGAGTGATGTCAGCATCTCCGAGTGACCTTCCCCTGCTAATTAATTTTCATTCCAGGGAAAAAAGACCCCGTTGTTGCACATTATTAATTGAGTTCATGAAAAGATGCACCTGATTAATTTTTGTTGATAATACTTGTCATTCTGGCCGCCGTTTGTAATAATTTTATGGGTTTTCGTCTTAGTGTTTTTCAAAGTTGATCTAAGTCATCTTTACTGGAGATTAATTTGTCCAAAGTGGGACTGCCCTGTCCCATAGAGACAGCAAAGCGTCACTGTGTCTTACTTAAGACATCTGAGCCTATTACAGTATAGTTCCTCAGTACAATATCATGCATTATTGTGATAATCCTATTAACTATACTTACTTAATGTTGCACTATAAGATGTACATTGTCAACTATTTAAACGCAACTAGATAACTTCAGACTGTAGGTACTAACCTAAAATTACATCAAAGTCAAAACTGCTGAATATTTTAGATACATTATCTTACTTTCCTCCTCCATGAGATAAATGAATATAACCATGACAGAGAATAATTTCATGACAAACTAACAAGAATAATAGATAAAAGGCCAAAAATATTTCAGACAGATTTATGTGCTGTTGTTGAAAAGGCATAAATAATGTTACATGACAGGCAATATCCGAGCAACTTTTAAAAAACCTTGCAAGCCAACTTTTTATAGGCCAGACTATGCACCTGGACTTAATTATTGTAAAGGTAAAGTTTAAAAACAGGATATAAAATCTGACACTAATCACACCTAACTTTGATATATCCATTTCAAGTTGCCCAGTCTCATGTCACAGCCTACAGTAGGCATTTTGCACAACTTTAAGGGTGACTTTTACAGTTCTATAAAGTTAGTGGTTGGTTTTGACATCCCAGTGAAGAAGAACGAATGCAATATCAATTATGATGTTGACTTGAACAAGGTTAAGTTAGAATAATGAGAGAGAGTCCTATGTCCAAGTTCTGTTTTGGGTTTAGACAACTATTAGCTATAGTTTTGCAGTAACTATTTTCTTCAACTCTGCAACTGGCTGAAGGTTACAGCTTATGTCAATAGTTAGATATTTTTAAGCAGAAAATCCAGTAAACATGGCTTTTAAACCCTAAAGTATATCACAGTTACTTGTCTTTGAATTTCTTTTAAGTCACATGTAAAGTAAAGATTATTGCGTTAGCTTAGCAATCTGGCATTTGTGCAGCATCTGTAAGCATCACATCAGGGACACCTTTCTTAAAATAACAAACTCACCTGCCCAGCGTCCGTGAGTTCACATTGGATCTATCGTCCTTGTCCATCACTGACGAGTATTATTGATAGCAGAAGAAGCGTGCTGTTCCAAGTAACCTAGCACACGTTGGGGCCGGCCTAATTAGTTATCAGGGTAGCGCGGTTTTACGGTGCACCTAGCCCAGCAGGAGCCTCTGGCTGGAGACATGAAGTTGTCAAACCTCTCTTGATGGGTCAGTAGATTTAACCAGATTTAACCTAGCGTTATCTAAACATAATACTATTTAAAGCTATAGAATACTTTGTAAGTAATCTGTTGGCTTCAACAACAGGATTTTCTTTTATGCAGTGAAGTCTGAATTGATACAGAAATGTAAAAGCTTTTAGGAAGGAAGCCTTTTGAAAGTTTTTGATTTTAGGGCACGTAATTGCACATAAACGGGACATTTTTGTTAATCTATAATGTGATCATTGTGACATTTTAAGTATGTCAAAACTTTGTTTTATAATAACAATTCTCCTTTAGGCTACATCACATGGGATCACCATTTTGAGGTAGGCTATACCCCTCATTTGAGGATGCTACACTTACACATACTGTACATTCCAAACAGGCTACAGTTACAGGCTACAGTTACAGGCTACAGTTACAGGCTACTACGGGATTTTTTAATTGATTCATTCCTTATTTATTGAGAAAGCTGTCTTGGGGGTATTTTTTACATGCCACAGGCTATACAAACAGAAATCACTGGATTACACTGGTCTTTTGTTGTTGTTTATCATTATTCCAGTATTAATCAGGTGTTAATGATAACTAAAACAATTGTAATTTACTGTGGGTACACTGCTTATAAAATATATAGGCTAATGTTGCATAATGTTACATTTCCTCTCTCATAAATGTAATGTAGTTGTGTGACATTCATTTGTGTCATGAGACTAAAGATGGGATAAAAAATGAACGGTGCACTGTGATCTTTTTTTCTTTACACTTAATGGAATACCTTTACTCCGGCAAATGCCTGCTTTTGTGTGATAAGCAACAAATGTAGAAAGAGGTGTTGGCGAAAACCCATTTAGAATTAATAATACCAAAACGATTGTTGTTAATGAAAACGTCTGAAGAGCCTCGTCATCGTCATCTTTTGAAACGCGAGATGTCACTGAGCTGGTACAAATGCAGTTTCTAATGGATACATTGACAGTGCTGCGGTATTGTTCCTGACAGGAGAAACTGATGTGAATAGCCATGCTTGTCATTGTTGTGAAACTATTAATAGATCTGTAATTATGGTTTGCAAATTGTTGATTCTCCTCTACCCTGTGGTATTTGATATGCTCAGCACAAAGAGGAGATGAATTAGGACTAATAAACAGGTCTCATGATTCGGTCTCTAATTGGAGGATCATTATATTTCTTCCACCAAGATGCCCACAGCTAAAGGCTTTAACAGCACTATTTCAAACAGGACACAAAGAGGCCTTAATGAATACTCCTGTGACTTTGCACCATCCCTTACAAAGGGAAGCACACATTCTGTTTTTATCTTACACATAGCTTCCTGTAATTGTTGGACTGAGGTGCAACCTTGGCTCTATTGAAACTGGCATTAATTATACAACGTTTTATCCAGGTTAGAGAAATGAAAGTTCATGAGGATCTTAAGTTTGTGTGTTTAGGCTTTCAGGAGCAGTTTTTGTATCGCCAGACTTGTCTCTTCTTTGTTATGGAATCAAATACATTTTAGTCCAGTTGCCTGTGTCATTTCCACAGAAATACTAGTCGGGAAAGTCAGGTATATCAAATATATCACCTATGAATGACCAATCCCTGGTTCTACGTGACTACCGTACGTTCATATATACTGTAATATGACTGTGGCAAGCATTTTTCATTCTTCAGAAATTTCACACACAAGTCAAATATTCCTAACGTTTTGTGTCTTGTTTAAATTGTTTTGAAATTAACTACCCTGCCTATACACATTCATCATTATCATTATTGTGACATAATCCATCCTCTGCCTCTGTAGACAGAAAAAAGATCTTTTGTCTTGTGCGGTCTTCCATCAGTCTTGTGCTGCATTCATCTGGATCTTGACTCAATTCTGATTCCCATTTGTCTTTGAAGGGCCTACTGGGAATGGACATGAGCAGATTCACTCAAGCTGAGAATTGAATTATGCAGTCTAGGTGAGCTACCAACTAACATGGTCTTAGTAAATGCGATCCTACCAACAACTGTTGCAATAAATGTTAAAACTCAAACAATGATCTTACATATGGCCTTCCAATGTAATACTATGGGAAATGTATTTACAGAGCAAATGAAATGCGTGCTCAGAGAATGTGTTGAAATCTCTGGGTGCCATTTGCTCCCATCAGTGAGGCTGATGGAGTCATTAGAGATCAGCGGCTGCCTGGGTCTCTCTGCAGTAAATGGTCTTTGGAGCGGAGGGTGAACAACCTCACTGTAGCCTTGCAGCACTAAACTAAAGCTGGGTCAAACCTGTAAAGTGAAGTCGGGTGACTAAAACATAAGTATTAACAATGTATATTCTGAAAATGGACCTTACAATAGTCACATTTTCATCAAGTCAAGTGTTATATTCACTGCAAGGATTTTCTATATCACACAAATGACCTCCTATGTTAATGTAGGAGGCTTTTCTTTATCTATTAGTGGCAAACGTGATTACCTTTGGAAGACTGCAAAAACCAAAAGTGCTGAAATAGTCTAAATGACAAGCTGACGATCGCTGGGTTTTGCATATCACAACTCCTCCGTGGCTCTCAGGAAGAGGGTGATAGAGGTCAGCTCAATATGCATATAATAATTTGGGGTTACATTCAAAGTTTAGGTTTTAAGCCTCTTGATGAAAGACAGCTATGAATAAATGTAATCTTTTTCATTTGGTCATTTGCTGAGGGCTATGTAAAAGTCTTTGTATTCTCTTTAACTATTCAAAATTTCTTATTACTGATTCATTGTTGCTTTGAGACACCTTCAGTTAAGACCGATTTCAGATATTTATTTAAGGACATTAGGAGGACATTTTCAGTTATTTAATAAGCAATACACTTAGTGTCTTCGATGGACAATGAGAAAAGTTTATGCCACACTGAGGAGGAACTTATTTGTTGAGCAAGGAAAAATACACTAGGACGAGGGCAGACTGACAAAGGACTGAACGCCATTCATCTGCTAACCTGCTCAAGGTGCGCCTGGTTGATGTCCTCCTCCTTTGGTGGGGAACATATGTCCACAGCAGCTGTGCCACTGTGAATAGGCAGTGATTGTGTGCAAGCTAACTGCATTCCTGGGAGCCTGGCCAAGTTTGAGTGGAGTGAGCTGTCCCATTTTCTTTTTCTTTTTTTTTTCATACCAGCATCTCATACATTCCACCTGATTTACATGTCTGCTTCTGCAGAGACATTATCAGTGGCTCTCTCTGACCAGAATAGCACCAAGTTTTAGGAAGATGCTGAAGAGCAGAACTGAGACATATTTCAGACAGAGCTAAAGGCGTTGAGTGGAACAGCTGTGAGCTGGGTGCTCCCTCTGACACAGTTTACAGAATACGTTCTAGTTTATGATTCTTGTTATAATGATATATGATGTGTGTTTTACTCAGACATACTATGTGTCCTGTTAGGAAAAACTATTCCTGTTGTTCTCACTGCACAGCATGTATACAATTCTACAGACTATCACTATTCTGCTGTTTCACTTATTTATCCACCATCCACCGTCTCTAACTAAGGATTTAGAGACTAGTGAAGATATCATACTGACATCAGAAGAAAGGCTCATAGTACATAGTCCAGAGTTTGCACTCACAGGGCCCTGAACTTGACACATATTGAGCATCAATTTTATAATAAAATGCCTCTTAAATTAATGTAAAATAGTATATATGGCACTCTAGTTTAACATCTGTAATTGTTATCAGTCAAGCGTAAAGCCAATGTCTGGCAAAAGTGGAGCATTAAAAGCCAAATGGGAATCACATTTCTCCTTCCCATCTGATGACCATCACAAACAATGGATTCTTTGTGATATATTTATTTTCCCCTGACCTCCATCTAAACAACAAGGACACCAACAGAGCTCCGAACGGGATCCCAAAATAACATGCGACCAGCGTAACCCCCACACCACCTTTTCTTTCTTTAAACACAACACAATCAAAGCCCCTTACTGCCTTCTCTCCCTCATTGTTTAATTTCTGCTGTGGCTATCTTAGATATCTCTAGTGCTGTTTCTTATCTTTGACCTTCAGCTTGTTGCATTGTCGTCACCCCCCCACTACCTGCCTGTCTCCCCACCGCCCCCCACCCCACCCTCGGTACACCGCGCTGCACACACACACACACCGTCGGCGCGGCGACCTTCAGAGGGGTGTCATTACTCCCTGACCCATTTGACGATCCCCTCATGTGGAATGTTGCATATGCCGAATCGGCGCGGATCGGCACAGTATGGGGTGAGGTGAAGTACTTACAGAAATATGACTTGACACGCTTTATCAAATGGGGGAAAAGATGAAGACGAAACAGCTGCTGGTGCTGTCGTAAGCAATCTGGCTGTGATTGAATAAAAGTGTCAGGAAAAGGGCCGCTTGATGGTCTTTTGTTCTCCCCCCCCCATCCAGCTTGATGTTAGTTCGAGCTGTCAGGAGGGAATCACAGCTGGGTGATTTATCAATACTTGGAGTGACCTTGCAGCCACACTGCCGCACATATTGTATGTGTGTGTAAAAGTGTGTAAAAGTGTGTAAAAGTGTGTGTTTGTAGTATGCTGCTATCTCTGTGTGGTGTTAGATTTAAATAGCTGCACAATATATAATAAAGTTATTGATATCAAAAAATTTACAAAAAATAATGTATAAATACTGTATAGCAGAAATATCATGCTCTTCAATCTGACAGAAACTATGCAGCCTACTAAAATTCAATTGTGTAATTAAAAAAATCTGACTTGATTCAGTCCCAATGTTAGTCCTGCTTACTGGTTTGGTTTTCATGATTGGGGTATATAGTCCTGGTTTAGTTTGGGTTTAGTACTGGTTTAGTCCTTATTTGATTCTGGTTTAGTGTGGGTTTGGTTCGGGTTTAGTCCTTCTTTAGTCTCATTTTGGTCCTGCTTTTAGCCTTCAGGTTTTGATATATTCAAAATCGTTGGCACACGTAGACAAAGCCTTGGCTTGACTTGGAACACACTTCTCCTCTCTCTCTTATAGGCACAGTGAGTGGATTGTTCTGCCAACATGATAAGAGTATTTCTCCCTACATCACAGAAATACCAAAAAACACCAAATGTTTGAGGAAAGTGTGCCTCTTTTAACTAATACAGCTTTGAACTTACTTGTTTATTCCCTCTCCATAACCTGTCCACACAAGCTTTTCACCTTCCACCACTTTCTTTGAGACGTACTTGGGCAGCCTGTTTGTTTCGTGGCGCCCATTGACTGTCTGTGTTGTGATTAAGCAGATGTTTTATTGCAGACCGGAACAGTCATTACTGCCATAAACCCATCTGTGGAATTGCTTTTTATGCAAATTAACAAAGCATCTGCATAAATAAAGTTCTAATGAATACCTTTCTGCAAGCCTCTCTCGCTCTCTTGATTCCTAAGTGTGGGGTAATTGTGAACAAGCAGGTATACTGTTAGTACAACAAGACAAGGCTTTGTTTTTCCATGTAATCCATTTGTGGTTATTTCAAAGTTGTTCTTGTGGATTGAAAAATGTTTATAGATTTTCAAAAGTCTGTTCAGTCAGCTGTTTAAATAAATGTTCTATTAATTACATTTGTACTTTGTTAATTATCGACATATCTTTGAGTCAGAATTGCCACTAAAGTCAAGCATAAGTTGCAAGGAGTCGCAGTTTTCGCTTAGGTTACAAGGGAAATAAAATAAAATCTGCTGCTACTGGTTGATTGGGAGCTACTCAAGAGTAAAGTTTCCCTGAGAACATTAAGGCTGCTTTATGGATCCCTTTGTTGTGAGGGTGCCAATGGAAGCTCGTTAATTTCCCTTGGTTTTAATGGGGGAGTTCTGAACATGTGGCAGGAGTTGTCTTGGTGGGACCCTCAAGAGTTGTGCCTCTGTTGTTCGAAGGAATGCCATGTTTTTATTTAATTGCAAAGATGTCCCTCTGCTTGGAAAACCAAATAATGTTGGTATTTGAAAAAATTGCACAAATACAATTATTTGCTATTGTGGATCCTGTAATACTATTGATTCAATTAACAAATCATCAATCACAAATTCATCTTTTGCTTTTTTCCCACCTAACCTACCAACTATGGGCCTTAGGCAATACACTCTCAACAAATTAGACACTCTCATTCACTAGGGGCAATTAACCAGTTCTTGTAATGCATGCAGCTAAATATGCAATGTATCTATTTCACTGTCATCAGTTTACAAAATCCAAAAGAAAAATCTAAATCCCGTCATGTGTTCACGGATTGCTTTGTAAATTCCATACTTATGGATTTTTCAGGTCGATTCCTCCCACCAATTCATCATTGGTTGTAGGCTGCTCACATCTTTTTGTCTCTTCATGCTAAACAAGGTGAAATTGCTTACTTCTTGGTTCCACGCTGAAAACGTTTAATTAACGCGAATAAACTTTGTCTAGTTTACTGCATTTCTCAACACTTGCCCCCCTCTTACTAAGTACAATGAGTCATCTAATCCCATCGTGAACTGCTATTACCTTGAAAACCAAAATTTTAATAAAGAAATTCTTTGTTTAATGATAAAAAGAGATCTGAGACATCAGTGAAGCAAGACGAGGGGCTGTAGTTGGTGAGGTCAAGGGAAAAAAAAGAAAAAGATTGGCATCAAAGTGGTTCAGAATGACAGTAGAGTATTTATCATTTAACCCCTAAGTTCTGGTATCATGATAACACTACTAATCATTAGGTCTCGTGTTGAATTTGATGTTACCTTTTCCCTTGTCTTGCAGTGTAAAGGAACCCAAGAAACGAAAAAACAGGTAGCTTTTTCAAATTCATTAAGTGCAAAATTAGATATTATCATAAATTCACTCACTAGGTGGCGCTGTGACTTTTTGAACCCATCAACATTAGTGCTACATGCTGTCAGACCTCTCTTTTGGCTACTGTACGCAGAGGTTAGTCATCTGTTTAAGTGGAAATGTTCCTTTCATCTCTATTGTAGTTCTGAGCCAGATTTTCTTTCTACACACAAAATAACAAACAAGGGCTGTGCTTCTCCCACTCATCACCCAGTGAGATCTAGCAACTTTTAGCATAATGAGTTTAGCAGGGATGCCTTCTCTACACAGTCCATCAGGCCAGCCATCTACCAGATTAAATTATGTCTGTGGGCATTAAAGCTTTGATGCTGTATTTGGGCAGCACGAATGCATCCATTTGCAAAATTCTGTATATAACAAAATTAAAAAACATGGACACCTATGGAAAATGGAAAATGGCTTGGCACCAGCACTTAAACCCAACCGCTCTAAACAGTCTGCTGACTAATGCATTTGTAATCATTTCTGTGATCAATGTTAGATACTGTGCAATAAGATTAATCAGCCATATGCAAAACGAGGATCACCGTATACAAGGCAAGAAGAAAGGAGAAGAAAAGATGAAGCGGAGATAAAAGAGCTGAAAGAAGCTCCACCATTATGTCTGAAAAGCCCCGTAAACAGAACGCACACCTGCATTATTCACATTCTGATGCAGTTGCTTGTGTGTGTCTTTCAGCGGCTCCGGACCGTTGTTCTCCCCTCAGCTGTGCTTTGGCATCTGTGCGTGGCCATCTCGCCGCTGAATAGCTGCCTGATTATTCCAAATCTAAGGGAATATTCAAACAAGGCCCATAATGCATTCTTCCATATGATTCTCCAGAGCTGGGACAGCTGTTCAGCAGCGTTCACTGCCATGCTCAGAGAGGGACAGATTTCTCCGCTCAATTAATAGGCCCCATTAAAGCAAGAGAGAAGTTTGACAAATGCACCATGAGGCTCTGTTTGTCTTTGGGAAGAGGACACCATAAATAACACACGCAGCTGAATAAACAAATACATTTAATAAATGGAATGAAACTCTGCAAGCTATAATGTAATGTGATTGGATACAACTCTGCCAATAGGCCCACACATATTTCTAATAATATATCTAAACACTAGACAGTAACTGTCAGTAAATTCATCTCAAATACATTTGTTTGAGTCATCCAGATTACAAGCAGGTCAATTTGACTAACCTGCCCATTGAAACGATAACACATTAATGACATGAGTTTGTCAGCTATATCAGACAGAAAGAATTACTGCAGATCAGTGTCTCTTTGTTCGCCTCACCACACAGTGATTTGAGAAGCTGGGCCTGGGCAGCGGCGGCACTTGTAAAGTTTCCACTGGCAGATGAATTCTTTCAGTCTGGCTTCCCCCGTCTCTGCCTCTCTAGAACAACGGGGAGGTTGTTCATCCAAGGGCACACCTGTAAGGTGCAGACCCTCAACAGGCTTACCTCAGTGGCCCCTGCTGCTGGACTCAAAAGCCAATTATTGCTCTCAGAAGATAGAGCACTGTCAACATCAAACACATGACATTCTTCAGGCAGATTAGGCTGAAATTATGTTTTATTATTCGGGCGCAGGAGGATGAATTGGACTATTTGCTGGTCTTTGTGCTGAAATATAAGACAGTATAAATTGCGGAGGTATGTTCGGAGTCAGGGTGATACTGGGGTGTCTTTATGAAAGGCCAGCAGAGAGGATCAGATTAGAGAGAGACTGAACAGCGAGTGTCTTTGAGAGAGCTGCTCCTATCATCTCTGTCTGCTTGTCTTGCTGTAGAGAGGTTCAATTAAATGACTGTAATACATGTTTTGGTTCCACTCATGTTAAACACAAACACAGGAGAAACAGCCCTCTGTATAAGATCACAGGGAGGAACAAATGGAGGCTGAGAGAACCATGTCAGCACATTACCAACATTAGAAACGGACTTGTTTTCACTTAAAGCTCAATTATACTGGTGGTTCCAGAAACAATTATATTGATGAATGCTTTCTAAGTTACTGTAATTAAATTATTCCATTTAATTAACAAATTATATTGAATTTTTCCCCAGAGAACGGCATTAGCCTCATCTGCTGTTTTACAAACAGGAGTGCTCTAATGCCGTGTGCTATGGAAATGATTACTAATGCTTAATGAAATGGTGTCAGATCAGATAAATGCTGCACAGAGTCAACAAGCTGGGCCTGAAACACCGCCAAACTTCAGATGAAATAATACAGCCCAAGAAGAATTATTGATTGTGTTTTTCAAGGGCAGCCTTTCTAAACTGACAGCGAATACATTTCAATCCAGAGTGCCTTTGCTTACACGATAGCTATAGGTCAAAACAGATACAACATTATGCAGAAATCTAGGAACTACATTTAAGTTTATAATGACAATAATTAGTAGGCCTAAATGAAACTTACCAATACAAAGTAGAAGCAAGGACAATTGTGTTTAAACTCACTCTGCATAGAAGGTAATTACATACAAGTGGAATCCATTAACCGTCTTACTTTGATGGTTCAGCAGTAAAAAGGCCCGGTACATAAGTGTGCTGTGTTCAACTGCAGCTGACCAGTGCCCTCTGCTGGGCAGACATGGTTTGTGGCCCAATACTCGCTGAAAAACTTTCCCGAAGAGAATATTTTACTGTTTTTTGGGTCTAAATATTCATATAATATTTCAAAACGAGAAGATTTCTTTACATGGTTTTAAACATGAATATTGACATAAATTATATAAGCTTTTGCCACAGCCATATTAAAAGATCAGCACATAGCACATAGTTTACATGCCATACCCTCTGCAGTTGTGAGGTTGTAATATGTGTAAGAAGAGGCTTGGTGGCTCACATTTGCCACAGCCAAGAATGACAGTTGCTCCAGTTAAACACTGGACATCCATGGACTTAAATTGCACTTTGAAAGTTCAGCACATGACAGCCCATGGGTCAGGTTTTATTTGGATGATCAGTAGCTTGAATATTTTGGACATTTGACTTGGCAGTATTTGTGTGAAAATACATTTCATAATAACTCAAGTTCATGAAGTAGTAATGAGTATAATTAAGTGAATCATTATAATGTTAGCTTTACAAAATGTTAATGTTTGAAGAAGATCATACACACATTTATAAATTGAATGTATTGTATTGTCTATACTCCTCTTAGCCTCATTCTCACACAAGGAAGGCCCTATATTGTGTTTTAGAATACAATTGCTGTGTGTCAGTCTTATTCAAACATGATATTGTGTATCATGCATTTCATGCTCCAGCATGTTGCACTAGCACTCTGTAATACACCTGTGTGAAGAAGAAGCGAAAATCCTGACAAGTCAATTTTGTTGTGTTAAGCTGATGTATAAAGCTGCTGCACTGTGATCTCAAGAGGGCTGCAGGTTGGATTACGGATTCTTTTTTAGAGCTGAGACAAATATCAAGAGAATATCCACGGCTATAAAGAACAAAAAGGGAGATAAAAATATGATGTCAAAGTTCCCACAAGGTCACATCAAGATGGATCGTCTAACAGTAGAATTCACTTAAGGCTTACACACGTGAACATAAAGATGAGGAAAAATATAAATGCTATGTTGAATGTTAGAAAATCTGATTCATTGGCACGCGGATCGATGTGGCATTGTGGGAGCAGCCAACAGTCCACTGCACTGCAGTGGGGTTTTAATATGCCACACCAGGACGCAGACCATGCTGCACACTCCAATGTAATGACAGCAACATTCAAAAATAAAATTAATAATAATAATAATAATAATAATAAATAAGTAAATACATAAATAAATGAAGAATTTAGAGCTGTTTTTTTTTTCCTACAGACTAGAAGAAAACGTGATATATTTCTAATAAAAACGCTTTATAAATGCTCCAGAACATTTGGCTGTTGACCAAAATGTGTGCAGTAATGGATATAGGCTACATAAATAAAGGTAATTAGGCTGATGATGATGATAAATCAAATTTAAATAGGCTATACTTTGGCTCTTTCTTCCATAGAAGGTCTCTTGCTCACAGAGTTTACTTATTGAGCATGATCGTGTGTCCGTTCCCTGTTTATGTAGCCTAGCTCATGTGCTCCGCCCTGCAGATGCGCTCATACCGCGCACTTGCGTAATTTGACATGCCAGCGCAGGAAAGGATGGTCGTTTAACAAAGTAGCCTATTGCTATTTTCCAAACTAACTGAAGACATTTCGCATTCTTTATTTCATTTAGGTACGTACGTAACGTTTTAATGCTTATGGCAACAGCGTTGCCGTTGTGACGTAACGTGTGGGGAGCTCGAGGACAAAACCGCTGCACTGACAGTGCCACTCTGAGGGGTGAAGCTCACGGACAAGTGTGCAACACGAGGGATGCCATTCACTGAACTTCTTCTTGATTATCACGTGGTAGGGAACTGCTTTACTCTGTTATGCCCCAGTTACGACCCCTGTCGATATTCTACAGATTAATACAGAAGAAAAGTCTGACATGTTGTTCATAGACTGCCTTCTACTCTCTGGATATCAAATATGGCACCCCAAAGTCTCCAGGGTTTTACAACTCTGACAACTTTCTAATGCATCACAATTTACACAGCAGGTTTGTTATGCACTGAAGTTAATGTCTGTGTATATTATTTATCTACAATTGAAAGATAGGGTCAATTTAGAACCATAATGCAAAATGTGAAAGAAATCTAAGAAAAAAAAGTGCACTTTTCAAAGTTCCTGGATTCAGGAAAAACAAACTTCAATAGTTATCCTTTTGTTAGTGCACCTTCATTCAGTGGTTTTAAATGAACTGTGTTGTACCATTGTTTACTTATCTGCTCCCATGTTCTCCTGATTCCTTTCTCCTCTTGTCTACAGTGTAAATCACAGATGGACAGCTACTATCATACCTCAGATGATGTAAACAGTTACAAAATGTTTGAACCAACTGAGGACATCTCATCCCCTTACAGCAACAACATGAGTCTTCTGTATCCTGACGTTACATACCTACAACATGGCATCTGTAGACGCTTCAAAACAGAACATACCCACTCTATGGGCCATCCTGTCTGCCAAGGAAATGTAGTAACTCCAGCTCTCCCAAAATATCCCGAGATGTTTAGACGAGCAGATTCTCCGAGCTGTAAACTTGGTAAGCTCAAACAGGAAGTGCCGGATTTCCAAGATGTTTCCCTGTATCAGCTTCTGAACTCTGATTTAGAGCAGCTTGTTCATGGATCCCATCTGAATTCACATCCTTTCAGTTGTCCTTTTGGAAAAGTCAATGCAGAACCTCTGCAAGGTTTTGTGAAACCCAAATGTAATCTTCAGAACAGAGGTTTTTCATTTTCTCAACAACCTGGACTTCAACGTGGGCTGAACTATTTCCCACCTTCTCCTCCAAACTCAGATCCTCCAAGCCCAGAACATGAGAAAGACTTCCATAACCTCTCGCCGCCTCCTTCTTATGAAGCCAGCATTGCTTCCAGGTTTCACACTGCAAACGCAGATGGTATAAAGTCTACTCTGAACCAGAAGCCAGGCCATAAGTCTGCCTTTGAATCAGCAAGAAACTTTGTTCCTGGTACTGGGCAGTGTTTAAACCAAGGCAAATGCAACAGACAGAGCAAGCCAGATCTAGAAAGACGACGGACTCACCACTGTGATGTCCCAGGTGAATACTATATATAGAAGTATATTTAACAATAACATAGATTTGTTTCATTATCATTAATGTAATAACAGAATATGCCTTGTTTCGTTCTTTAGGTTGTAAGAAGGTTTACACCAAGTCTTCTCATCTGAAAGCTCATGTAAGGACTCACACTGGTAAGTATCATGGTTCCTAAATATTCTGTATTTGAGTTCATATTCTGACCCATATGTAAAAACATACAATAAAGTTGTTGTTTTTTTCCATGCTGTAGGAGAGAAGCCGTACCAGTGTTTGTGGGATGGCTGTGATTGGCGATTTGCTCGTTCTGATGAGCTGACTCGTCACTTCAGGAAACACACAGGAGCCAAGCCTTTTCAGTGTGGCGTGTGTAACCGCTGCTTCTCTCGCTCCGACCACCTGGCACTGCACATGAAGAGACACCAGAACTAAAGACCCTCTGTAAAAGGACTTTGACCTCGACAAACCGGCGAAATGTATTTTTGTTAGTACTTCCCATTTCATATACATTTTGTTATTGTACTCTCAAACACCATCCAATACAAAACATCATATACATTTCTGGAATTATTAATGTCAGTGGCATATACCGGTGACATGATTTTTTTCATGTGATTCAAGTTATCAAGTGGAAAAAATGGATTTGGTTGGAGTTGAGGTCAAAGGAAGTCACATGAGTTTTTTTTTTTTTGCAAGGTGATTGCTTTTATAGCTCTATCCCACAATGCAACATTCAGAAGGTCATACAAAGCTTTCTTCCAAAGCCTGAGAACAATTCACCATTATGTGCTAACTTCACTTTTGCCAACTGTCATTTCCTCTAAATACTGTTACCATTGGTGGATACAGTGTAGATTCATGTATGGGGGATTTAATAGCCATTTTATAATCCTGCTTGACATATTCTTGACATATTGATTGCCAATCAGCCTGTGTCACCATCCACCTTTCAAAGTGCCTTTGTTAAATAAAACTATACCCTTGTAACACCATGTGTTTGCCTTCTTCTGCTTATTTCTGTTACAAGTGACTGGAGCCTAGCCAACAATGCACTGGGGTAAACCCTGGAATCCTGGGCAGGGCAGTATGCATATATATATATATATATATATATATATATATATATATATATATATAT